>OZ014535.1:8383120-8678728 GCA_963966105.1 Volucella zonaria | reverse complement strand
CCTTTTGCAGATGGCTTTTTGGTTCTTTTCGCTACATTAAGTTTTTTGTCCAGAAACACACCCAAATACGTCGCGCTATCCGAAAGAGACAGTTCCACTCCGTTGAGTTTTGGGAGTTGGAATTGCGGTCTGGTAAAAATGACCAGTTTCGTTTTCGAAGGGTTGGCATTGAGACCACAGCTTTTTGCCCAAGTGCTGATCATCTTCAGGGCAACCGCCATAGTGTCGTTTAAAATATTCAAGTATTTTCCCTGCACTATCATCTGGCGAAAGCAAGATAGTTGCACTTGATATTTATAAAACATTTGACAGAGTTTGGCATCAGGCTCTTTTCTGATGGTATGATGATGATATTACACAATCAACACACGCTTGAACAATGCCGTAATGTCTGATGCCTTACCTCATTCCATCGCTATTTTCACCACCATAATCCGCCGCTTCAACTATTCAACCGTAATACCTGTCTCGCTATGAATGCTCATCAGTATACCCTTAAGCCTACTTTTGGTCTTACTCTGAAGCATCGTGATTCATTCCTAAGCCATACAACTCGCTTATGGAATACCCTGCCGAGCTCACTATTTCCTACTCATTGTAACCTTCAAACATTCAAAACCAACGTGCATCGGTATTTCTCCTTCTTTCCCCTAATAAAAAACATTTAATGCGCCACCATCAGCCGATACCATACTTTCGTGGTACTTCAAGTTATCAACTCTCTCGACCGCCTGTCTAGATTTGGGGAAGTGCGACGGTCTATTGTTTTTGGAAAATTTATTTCAAATCCGGCTTCTAAATTCTGAACCATCGTATGATGCATCTAGACGACACAACTTATTTTGCATTCGTCAACAAGCGGCAAAAAAAAATCGACCATCCAACTCTCATACATCGGTAAGAGTTGGGTCGATAAGTCCCAACATTTTGCATCTTTCAAAAGAACACACCAAAATTGTCAAGCAGATCTGTCAAATAGTTTTGACAGGTATTGAACCCCGAACCGTCCACTTGAGCTACGGGCAATCGGAAAACAGTTGAGTTGACCTCGAACAAGGAAGCAGCGAGTAAAATAAAACGTCACTACTGACAGAATTAAACAAAAATCTCTTAAAAGACTGGGATTCGATAAAGACTTATCCTA
This sequence comes from Volucella zonaria, assembly GCA_963966105.1. Lineage (NCBI taxonomy): Eukaryota > Metazoa > Arthropoda > Insecta > Diptera > Syrphidae > Volucella > Volucella zonaria. The sequence goes on along the minus strand of OZ014535.1, from coordinate 8,677,584 downwards.
AGAAGGCACAACTATTTCATATGTTCCAACTATTTCTAACTTGGAAAACACTGATAAACCAGTCCTGTAAATTGGTTACTTCTTCGTCGAATATTTGAGTCTGTGCGAAAGGAGGTCGAATGGAATAAAAATATTACCGCCAATTCTATAAGCTTTGAGTATAGGACCTTGGCAAAAGAAAACAGGAAAAATACTACGAGTAGATTACCCTAATCATATAGGTCGTCAGAGGCATGAACGTGGAGGTCCGAGGTCTTCCAGAAGAGAGTATAAATGGCTTCGTGTCCATCCCGATCCTTTAAAAACTCATCGTTCATTCTGCAACAACTCTTTGTATTTTTCGATTACGATCTCTGTAAAACGTCTTGCATATATGAACGCAGAGTCCATGAAAATAGGCTATGCTATAAATCGTTCTCTATTCAGAACTAGACAGTACTATCTAAAGAAAGATATTTATATCAGCACTACAATTACAAATGCGGGTACCCAATGTATGAGTACACGCACTTGTGTATGATTTCCTCATCGTAGCGACCTCGATTTTCCGGGGTCAACAAAACGTATACACGGAACAACACAACACAACACAACACAACACAACACAACATAAAAAAAAATCTGGCGATTTGTATTGTATGGTATTTCACAGAAACATTCATTACGACACACTTGTCACGAACGACTATGTACCGGGTACGTCATCACACAACAATGCCAACAAGATCAACAGCTTAATCACACCTATGAAACAAAAACATCCAGGAAACTAATCGATTTACGAGTGTACATATTTGCTTATGGTTAACCTGGTCTCCCGGAGTAGGGCGCTTTCACACAACTATAGACAACATATTGACCATTTAATGTATATCACTAATTAAATGCGTGACATAGCGATCCGGACGGGTGTCCCCGGTGTCTTTTGTTTGTTGCTATCAAACATTATCATTTCAGTGCTACTAAATTTACGAATAATCGTAAATATTTACCCTAGCTATCGCACGTTCTTCGGCATTGTCTTGTTAAAATAACCTGCCAGGCCATGATGCTCGTACTCGTTTTTATCTTTTTTTTTTTTTTTTTCAATTTTCGTTTCAAGGTGTGAAGTGATTTAGATTTGTTGCATCTACAAGATGATATTAATATATAGCGCTTTTTATTTTTTGTTTAATTTTTCTATTGCGAATGCGAAGCAATTTGATTTTAATTTTTTTTTCAATATGAGCCTTATCTAGACTATTCAAGACCAATTGAGCTGAAGGACTTGTTTTTGTTTACTCCTACAGCTCCAACGTTGACTGATAGCATGCCAATTGAGAATGTTGCTCTTAGAAAATTCAAGTACTGTGCGGATTTAGAATGGATACTTTCATTTACACTAAACCAATAAATTATCATGGAATTTAAAACTTAAGGAAATCTCGTAGATACGAGTAGCACGCCATTTTCGCGATTGACACAAGTGTTATGAATGTCCGAGGGTTCCGAGGGCCCAACACCGAGTCGGATAATCCGAACCCGGCAAAGACAGACAGGCTAATACTGTGAGGATCGCCAGATTCTTTTTCGTTTGAGTCTCCCATAATCTCTTAAGAGGCTATATGAGTCTCAAGTACAGTGTGTTGCAGAGAAACGTGCGTTGAATTACTTATTTGACTCTACTCACACACATATGTATGTTTGTAGCCAAATTATTTTCTCCATTTAATTGTCAATCGCACTTTTTTTTCATTTGCTCAGTACATTTCCCTATGCCGGCGGTATAGCATCACTACAAAATGAGAGCGGCTTCACCCAAAAGGGGCGGAAATGAGTATTAAAAACATCAGAGGGATTAGAAATAAAGAGATATAAGGAATGCGGTAACGTCGAAAATACACATCCAGTAAAGGCAATTAATGTAATTTGTGAACTTTTTCGGAAGAACCCCATAATTAGTCTGAGGAAGGCAAAAGAAAAATTGATGGATACATCAACCTAACACGGCGGTATCGACGTTTGCCAGAATCCGGCATCAAAAATAGGATTACCAAACCTAAACTGCTACTAACCCAAAAACATATTGAAAAGAGGCGAGTTTGGGCAAACCGGAATTTAGACCAGGATTGAAGCAACATCATACTTACAGATGTGTCATCTGTTTTTGTTTATAATTATTGGAAGAAAGCCTTGATAAATGCTACTCCAGAAATAAGACAAACCCCGAATCGAAGCATGTAGAGACGAAAAGCAATCCTCAGTCGATGCTGAGGATTTAGCAAGAGCATTTCTGTAGAATGTGTAACGGCGACGACGAACCCAAATACCGCTGTCAGGCAAAATGAATCTTTTAATCTGGACAATGTAGACCAACAATTCTGTCCACCCGACTTAGAAGACATGGCGATAGCCATATCTAAGCCTAAGTCCAACAAATCTGCTGTAGCAGATGGCCTGACTGCCGGCAAGGAGTATACACCAACTCATTTGTAAAATATATTCGGACGAAAGTATGCCCGATTAATGGAACCCCAGCAATGTTTGTCCGATGTTTAAGAAAGGAAACCCTCTGAACTGGATTGTCTTCCTTGCACGACCTACAAGATTCTATCTGCGTATTGTGCAAACACCTGAAGCCATTTGTCATCAACCTAATTGGTCCATATCAGTGTGACTGTAGGCCAGGAAAGTCCACCATCGACCTAATATTCACACTGCGGCAGATGTTGGAAGAAACCCATGAGCTCCAATAGTTTTGGCATGCCTCCCAAACTCGTCCGTTTATGCATGATGACGATGGAGAATGCATCCTTTTTTGATGTCAAAAAAGAATTTAGACAAGGCGACGTGCTGTCACGTGCCATTTCTTTACCCTCAATTTGAAATAATAGTGCAAAACGGCAGGAGGCGCAATCTTTCAAAAGTCCATCCAATTACCAGAGTATTGAGACAGACGCGGCGAAGATGTGTTTAACGGTGGATGAGGGCAAGATCAAGTAGATATACCATATGATGTCGACAAGAAATCACATCCTACACCGATGTCTCGGACAGAACTTTTTCTTATAATTTGTGTGCTCAAGAGATTTGAATAACCTTAAAACCAATTCACACAGCGATGGCGAAGGAAAGTTGGAGAGGACAATGAACGTTGGTTTTAAATATTTGCAAGTTATAATGACTAGGATATAGAGAGCTCCCTGGGGATTCCATAAGCGAGTTGTACGACTTAAGAAAGCGTACTAGAGTACTAGGTTTAAGGGTAAACTGATGAGCGTTCGTAGCGAGGCAAGTGTTACGGCTTGAAGGGCGAAATGCCACTGGAGCACTTGTGGTGAAAATAGCAATAGAACAAGATGAGGCAGGAGACATTAGGTCAGAATTCAAGGATGTTAATTGATTGTGAAATCATAAGTGTTATCGTACGGTCTTGAATATTATCCACCAGCAAGAGCAGACAGGTTTTAGGAGCACCTGACCAGATGTGGGCATTGCACTCCAATTTCGGGCGGATAAACGACTTATATGGTATATTGAGGCCAGATCAGAGACACTTAGACATTTCGCAGCGTTTTTGACGACACCGAATATGTGATCATTCCAAAGTAACTTTCCATTGACACACGTACCGAGAATGGTTCGTTTAAAGTTGCTGGAATGCTGTTCAACAGTTGTCGTCTACCATAGTTGTGGTAGGATCTGGGTACTTCGTGTATTTACCGCATCATCGAAGTACTCCAAAACCAGTGTCATCTTGAAAATTTAGTCGACTTTAAGGACATCGAAATTCCTTTCATGACCCCGTTGAGTGTTGACGTTAATTTGCTTCAGTACAGAATTTTGCAGCCTCTGTAACTTCTGAATGTGTGTTTTCGCAGTGTTTACCATACCGCAGCTTTGACTCCACTAAGGCATAGTAGACTTGTTTCAGAACAGGCACAGTAGCATGGTGTCGAAGATGAGCTACAAAAGGCTTTCTTCAGGTCCAGACGCAGCTTTTCAACACGCTTGTCCCAGAGAAAACGACAGTCAATGATGACTCCAAGATACTTGTAGCTATCTACTACATCTATAGTTTTCCTGGACGTCCTAAGACATGTATCGTTTTCGTTGTAGATTCTGTTTGGTGTAGTTTTGAAACTAGGTCCTCGAATATGCATCATCTTTGTTTTTTCAGGGTTGATCACAGCAGTATTAAACTCTTCCTGCATCGTCGTCAAGGCAGATTCTAGGCATCCGCAAAAGCAAAAGCAATGCTCTGTTTGAAAACTCGAAGTAGTTCGTTTGCATATATGTAGTATAAAGAGGATTGGACCCAGCTTTGAACCTTGAGGGACACCGTATTTCACATTCTTATTTTCGTTTAATACGTTTTTGGTCATAACGCTTTGCAATCTGTGGCGCTGGTACTCTGCAAACCAGTCCGCCATGACCCCTCTTATGCCGAGCCTTCCAAGCGCTTTAAGCAACTTTGCATGGTCTAACGTGTCGAATGCTTTGCTAAAATCCATGACGCTATCGGTCGATAGTTGGTTAGTTGATTTACCACAGCGGTTTTAAGCATTATCGGAATTTTCGATTGCGCGAAACTCAGATTTATCAGCCTGCAAAGGATGGGAGCAAAATTGTTGGCATGGGTTTTTATGTCAACAGCTCGAATTCCATCTATTCCTGCGGATTTAGCTTCTCCCAGTGATCGGATAATGGCGTTTATTTCACAAATATTTGTGCCATTTGCAAACATTGATTCGATGTGTAGAATGTTCGACGTTTCCCCAGAGAAATGATGCGCAAAATCATTGGCCAATGGCTTAGTTTCAGTGGAAAATTTTTTGGCAATGTTTTGGTGCAAACAGCTCTGAATCTTTTATGTGAGATATTAAATGCGTTTCGATTAAAGCATAAGTATCATATGGTATGGAAGCTTTTGGGAGTTGAGATAGACAGAACTGGTTTCCTAATTAAGTGATAAGCGTTTGGGTGCGTTATTCATGAGTGGGTTAGGAATGACACGGTAGTTTTCAAAGCTAGAACGGGTTTTTTTTTTTTTTGCAGACACAAGACAAGTTTAAAAGAGACATGGGAGACATATGAGCAGAGGTCATTAGCAACATTAACAATTATGAGGGTGATGTTGAAGTTTTTTTTATGAAAATTCACAAAAATTCGTCGAAGCTCTTTAGGGTAGGTGGGTAGTCCGTCTTGTTGGATTGAAACCATCGAGATGTGCCTGCGATGCAGATAGTTATACTCGTAGATAGAATATAAGTTTGCTTTTATTTCTCAAAATTGATAAAAAAAAAATTAACTAATTGGATTCTGAAAAATTATAGAGCTTAAATCACAGAACGTTTTGCATAGAATTCTATTCAAAAATATTTGATCTGCCCGTTTAATATTGAAACTATTGTAATATTTGGGAACTTTGTGTGGCACCTGTTATTTTTGTTATTATTATAATTCTGTATACACAATACAATATACAAATACATGCTTATGTATGTTATTGCGACAACTTATTATTATTAATTAATTTTTGTTTTTTTGAATATCCATCGATTTACATACAACTCTATCTGCACACCCGTATGGCCATCAATTAGATGAACGCAAGTTGAAATGAAGACGACAATAACAATAACGATGACAACGATGACAACGACAAGAACGGCGATGACGACGACAATATAGTAATTAATTGTTTCGAATTAAGAAACGTGCTTCCACTCGAATTACCATAAATTGAATTCAATAGAAGAAATTCACTTAAATCTCGTTTTATTGAATCAAATAAATGTTTTTATTGGTCTGCCTTTCTCGAAACTAAATTAACTGCTCTAACACCAAGATCGTCTACCAGTGAAGTGGAGTAAAAAATAAATAAATAAATAAATATTACTACAAACATGCGAAAGACCTGCAGTAAAATAATTTTTTTTATTAAAGTGGGCTCGATATTGAAAACAAAAAATTGTTTTCACCTAGAACCTGAAATATCAAATACTCATGCTTCTGGGGGAAAGATGATTTTGACATCATTTCATGTTTTTTTTTTTTTTTTATAAATTATTTAAGACCTTCTAAACTAGGGAAAGCTGGGTATGACAGCCGTAAATTTATCTCAGCTAACCAAACGCGGAGCCATATAAGTTGACCAGGTGTTTGCACCACAATATTATTTATGGGAAAGCTAGAAGTGAATGCACCATTAAAACAAATTTAATTAATTTATATTATAATACTATTATAGTATGTTTTGTTTGATCTACGAATAATATTAATATTATGATTTTTATTTCTTGAAGAAAGTTTGTTAAATATCTTGACGTTCTGATGAAAAGCGGCATTTTGTTGGAAAGCGTAGGGTTTACCATTGTTATGTAACTAAAGTTAATCCTACACTGCGCAGTGTATACCATCTGACATCCCTGATTGGACGAATAATGCTGGCAAGTACTGAGAGAGCGGGCTGTGGGTTTGAATTTTCTTGATGCGCTGGTTCCTATTCTTCTAAAAGCATAACACCTACAACAATTTGGTACGGTAAACCAACTCTGAATTTTTACTTCACATCTGCGCTTAGTAACGTCGCGTGTTTGTGTTTGTCTTTCTATATAATGACTCGGGAATTCAGAGTGGATATTGCCAATATACGCGGGCTAAAAATGAATCACTTTTCTACGTAGGTCCACGTCTGTAAGTACCGACAAGCTGTTTTGGCACTTAGTGAAACACAGGTAGATCCCCGCCAACACCTATCAGACCTGGCTACGAACTAGTGCCATTATTCTTCTTTCACCGCGGTCTCGCCATTCACGTGCGTAGTTATGTAGTCCCTGTTCCAATCCGGAATTCAATTCCATGTGGTTAAAATGCCATCTCCGTAAGCAAATTATCCACCACAGCTTTATTTACAGAAGCCCCAAACTGGACAGAATTGTCAAAGAATTGCATCCCCTGTATCCTCATACTGAAATCGTGATTACGGGCGGTTCCAATATACACAATTCTGGTTGGCTTCGACATTCTGGACAGACAACACCCGAAGGACGGTGTGTTGAGATCTTTGCTGCGGAAAACAACCTAACGCAGCTTGTAAATGAGCGCCCACGAATATCAGACGTTGATAGTCATACTGCCAACACCCTGATAAGTACTCCGTTGATGTGCTCTCCCCTCTAGGCTCGTCGGACCATTGTGTCATATCAGCTAAATTCCCATACACTCACCACACAGTTAGGGAAAAGATTCCTAAAAGAACCGTATGGCAATACGAGAAAGTCAACTGGAGCGGTCTTAACAGATTCTTTAGGAATTTTAACTGGTCGTTATGTTTCCTCGATAACGACGTGGATGCCGCTACTGGCATGATCACAGACACCATTCTCTTTGGAATGAAAAACTTTATCCCTCATCGGATGAAGAGTAAAACCAAAAGCAAAAGCATGGTGCGACTCGAGCTGTAAAGAGGCTGTCAGTTGCCCCAACAGAGGAAAACCGAAAAAACTTTAAACGAGCCAGGAATGACTGCAACGCCGTCGACCAAAAGTTGAGGCAAAAATATTACAATGTCCCAAAGGTAGTAAAAATTGTTGGTCGTTCGTCAAAAACATTAGAAACTCTGCATCATCCTCCATCCCAACGCTCATTTACAATGACACTCCAGCTGTCAGCTCTTTGGACAAGACCAATCTGCTTGCTGTACACTTTGCGGCCAACTCAACACTTCCAGATTATGCTTTGTCTCCGCCTACACTTGAGTGCGTCGAATCTTCAATGGGACAAATCCACTTTCGTACTCGTGTAGTAGCAAGAGTTCTCAAAGATCTCAACATTCACAAATCCCCTGGTCCAGATGGTATATCTCCCCTCCTTCTGAAGAGGTGTCCTTCCTCGCTGGCAAAACCATTGCGTAAGCTTTTTCATCAATCCTACACTTTCGGACTCTTTCCGAGCAGATGGAAGACAGCATTTGTCCAGCCCGTCCCTAAAAAAGGCGAATTTTGCTCTCTCTTCTCCTACAGGCCCATTGCACTTACGTCCCTTCTCTCCAAAGAAACGCTGATAAACCGTCAACTCGTGAAATATCTCGAAACACGAAAACTTCTTAATGACCTGCAGCACGGTTTTCGTAGCCACGGGTCCACTGGTGATCTGATAGCGTGTCTCACCGAAAAGTGGAACCAAAGCGTACATCAATCTAGCGAAAACAAGATAGTTGCACTTGATATTTCTAAGGCATTTGATAGAGTTTGGCATCAGGCTCTTTTGTCGAAAATGTGTGCTCTTGGGATCGACGACTCTTCTTCTTCGATGGATTAGAAATTACCTTTCGGAACGTTCAATTCAAGTTGTCTTGGATGGTTGCAAGTCTGATATTCACAAAATAAATGCTGGTGTGCCCCAGGGCTCCGTTCTGTCTCCGGCACTCTTTTTAATTTTCATCAACGATCTCTTGCCTGCTACTTCTAATCTTCGTTCCTGCTCTTCGGCTGTAGAACGGGAACGCCAGTGTATGTTAAGCTCATTAAATTCAGATATTAACAGCATAACTAATTGGGGAACCACTAACAGAGCAGAATTTAATGCTTCCAAAACACAATGCTGTCTGCTGTCGTTAAAGCGAAATGTAAGCACCCAGCCATTATCCATGAATGGCACTTGCATCGTCGAAACCGATAAACTCTCCATTCTCGGTATGTGTGCCAATGAAAACTTACTTTGGAATGACCACATATTCGATGTCATCAAAAATACTGCGAAATGTCTAGGTTTCCTCAAGCGATGTAAGAAATATTTTACCCCCTTTGATCTGGCCACAATATAAAGGATTTTCCAATAGGGACTTGACAACTTTAAATTTAATTTGTGAACGCACTCTTTCACTAATCATCAAACTGTCACTGTCAATTTATTCAGTAAACTCAACATTTTCATCATGGTAAAGGTGTACCATGACCAACGTCTGTAAATTATAAAAATTTTCTACAGATATTCAGAGTCGGTGATTGTAACTTTAAGAGCAATAAAAAATTAGACAGGCAATAACAAGTTTAGTGCAAAAATTTGAGTTTACATATTCGTTGTGTGATGTTGCCGTGTCAGTGAGACAAGGGGTTGGTCGAAGTGTCGAAAATATCGCTACTGTTCAGACGTCCGTAGCAAACGATCCAAATCAGTCCATTCTAAGAATTGGGCATCGCTCAGATCACATTATGGCGTATTTTGCGTAAGGATCTTGGTTCACACCCATACAAGATTTGAAGCGACGTACATTCTCCGATTGGGTTCTGGAGAAGATGCGCCAAGATGATGAATTTCATTGCAAAATCATCTTCAGTGACGAAGCTCATTTTAGGCTCAATGGGTTCGTCAATAAGCAAAATATGCGTTATTGGTCGGGTGAAAACCCACATGTGCTTCATGAATCACCACTTCATTCACAAAAAATAACTGTTTTAGTGCAGTTTGCATGCCAGCGGCGTTATTGGGCCATATTTTTTCGTCGACGATAACGATCGTCACGTTACTGTGAATGGTCAGCGTTATCGCGCCATGATCACCGATTTATTTTTGGCCCGAATTGGAAGATATGGACTTGGACGACAAGTGGTTTCAAGAGGATGGTGCCACAAGCCACACAGCACACGCTATAATCGATTTATTGAAGAGTAAGTATGGTGAGCGTGTTATCTCAAGACATGGGCCAGTCGATTGGCCGCCTCGTTCGTGTGATTCAACGCCACTTGACTATTTTCTGTGGAGCTACGTTAAGTCATTGGTTTATGCCAACACGCCGACGACGTTGGAAGAGCTCAGAGCCAACATTGAACACGAAATAACGTCCGTTTCGGCCGAAATGTGTGGCCGAGTCGTTGAAAATTTTGTCCAACGAATCGACCGCTGCAAACGTGCCTGCGGTGGCCATATCAACGAAGTAGTTCTGGGAAAGCGTTAGAAATCTCAGTAAAAGGGACATTGAACAAATTCTTTGTATGAATGCTCTGTTCTGACAGAAAAAACAAGCCAACAGTATGCATGACAGCAGAGAACCAAGTTGAAGTCAAGCCATGCCATAAATAATGTCTGAAGTGGTTTTTTCAAAATGACCTAAAAATCTTAAGGACCTTTTGAGAGTGATGCAAGAGCTGTGACAAGTAACTCGTGGATTCAATGCCACACCGATGCACTGGCAAAATGTCCGAGATTTTCCCATTGAAACGAATTTAACTTCAATATGGGAACGAATTGCAAGAACTTTCCACACCGCCCAATAACTACCCCAGAGAACATATGACGAACCCTCTCGAGTTATTTTTGTGTTACCAGACTGCACTCATTCCTGCACTCCTGTCCCAGCCTTGAAAGCAATCTTCGGCAAAATAAATAAAATTCACAGACAAGGGCCTGAAATGTCGTTCGAAAACGAATTACGTTTATTGCCATCTTTGCTTTTTTTTTTTTAAATTTTACTATAAACATTTCTAAGAACATGACAGTTACTACTGTCTACCCACAAATACGAGAACAAGTATATCATCAACAAAACACATTTGCGGTTAAATACAATAACATACGCGACATTCTTCAGTAGTCATAAAAATCAGAGAAGTTTTTAAACAATAAATTTTTTTTTTAACGTTGAAGATACTCGTATCTGCAACAGTGTGAAGATTCGAGAACGATTAATCAGATCAAGACAATGATGAGGAGAAGCATAATAAAAATAAACAAAAATTAGAAATCCATAAATGACCATGCATATCAATCTGGCATCTTTGCATGGTACTTCAGATTTTAGAATGAGATCATAATATGCATGCCAGCGAAAATCTTAGCGAATCTAAATTGTCCATAAACAGCATCTTGTGTCGGTAAGAGCTGATTTTTTGATTTTTTTTTTTTATTGGCAATTATATTTAGCACCCCAAATGGACGTTCGCTCTTTTACACTTGCTGTCATAAAAACCGCACCACCTAATGAGTTCTCAAAAAATGCCTAATTACATCAGATCGTAAGGGTATTCCCCATAGCGGAGTTCGGCCTCGTGACGGTGACAATATCAACTGACTCGGGACGAAAAAGTTCAAATATTGACTTTAGTCGAAGAAGGGCTTGGCTATTGTGAGATTGCGGTTAAAATACTCGTAGGATGCTGTCATTCAACTATCGTACGACTGAGGAAGAAAAAAGAAAATTAGGATTCACTGGAAAGGAAAAAAGGCTTGCGACGAAACCGTAAAACAACCTAGAAGACGGACAATGTATTACAACGAATTAGCATGAAAGATCGCTTTAAAAGTGCTGTCCGTATAAGAGCAAAGTTGAGTGAATTTCATCAAGTTGATTTAAGCGCCGAAACCATATGCCGACGGCTACGGGAGATAGGTTTATATGGAAGACGACCAGCGAAAAAACCTCTCCTAACCACAAAAATGAAAAAAAAAAAGCTCACTTGACAAAGATTGGACGCAGGATGATTGGCGATGTGTGATATGGTCCGATGAAAGTAAATTTAAGTGAAAGATTCAAGGACGAGTGCATAAGTCAAAAGAGTGAAGTTTCCTCAAAGCCAGATGTGGTTTGGGGATGTTTTTCTTTTTACGTTTTGGGCCCTTTGCACTTTATTAATGGAACTATGAAAGCTCAAAAGTATGAAGAAGAAGTAAGGGAGTTTTTGGTACCAGCAAGTGCATTCTGCACCTTGCCAACGCCCCAAATCGGTAAGTAAAATGTTATAAATCAACTTCTAGATGTCTACTTTATAAATAAAAAAACAGACAAGTAACTAGAGTCTTTCAATAATTTTCAGCTCAAGACAACGTTTGATGACATCGGAATTACCAAACTAGACTGGCCAGCTAATTCGCCCGATTTAAATCCAATCGAACACTTGTGGCATGTAGTGAAACGTAAGGTGGCTGAACATAAACCAGAGAGTAAAAAAAAAAAGCTAAATGAAGTTCTGGAACATGTATGGAATACTGAAATTTCAAGGGATATTACTGAACTTCTAGTAAACTCGATGACTTCTAGAATAAAAGCAGTTATAACCGCCAAAGGAGGAGCAACTCGGTATTGATAATTTTTTTTGTAAAAGTGGCATATCTAGACATCTTATATACACATACATAAAAAATGTATCGTTTGATTTTATTAACCAATGACTGTATTAAAATATTTTTAAAAAAATAAGAAAATTAACTGGTTTTTCTTTCTTTGTTAATATCTTTTTTCAAACATTCAATAAACCGATGGAAATTAGATAGAAATACTTATAAACTACTGCGGAGTACTCTACCAAAAATTAGATTTCATTATAAAAATTATTATCGTAGTTATTAACAATTTTTCAATCATTTTGATATGGTGCGGTTTTTATGACTGCAAGTGTACTAAACCAGAAATTGTTTCATCAAAATTCTTTCTTTGAGTCGAAAATAAGTAGAAAGAAAATACGAGTACAAATTAGTCTGGAAGATGACTTCCGTTTACGTTGAATTCATTGATTGGTTACATAAGAGTGTAAATTACGCAAAAGTAATTGGAAATTTCGGAAGACATTACTATACAGTGACTCAACTATTTGATCACATGCATACCAAATAATCTGACTTTTGATTACAATTTTTCTGTTAAATTTAAAAAGATAATTTAACAGAATTTTTAACATCATTATAAAATAATTTTATAATTCATAAATAAAAAAAAAGAGATAGAAATTCATTTGTTAACTTATTTTAATTTAACAAAAACAAAAATAGGTTACCTGATGAATTAGGTGACTTTACTAAACTAATCTTGTTCAGTATTTCGTATGGCCTCGTCTTGCTTTGAGAACTGATAGTATTCTTCTTGGAATGGATTCTATTAATGTTTTGCATCGATTTGGAATAATTTTTTTTGACAAGCAGTTTGAGTGCGGTGCCAGTGCACGTTTGACTTCAACCCAAAGATACTCAATGCTCAATCGGATTGAGGTTTTTTTTTTTTTGTTTAATCACTTTGCCTTCGACTAGGCTAACTCAGACTTGAAGGAAACGACGAAGGAATCAGATCTTCTTCACTCAACCACCAAATATTTTGGTGCTGCAAAAAAAACATCTTTTTTATCGCGGCTTGAAACCGCCCTACTAAACCTGAGACGTTCGATACTGCCGTGTGCGACGTCTTTGTTGTAGTTGAGTCGCCTCTCACCCACTGCACGAGCTACGTGGAAGATTATCGGCACCGCAAAGTTATCCTGTATAAGCCCTTTCATGTCCAGATAGAGGAACGCTTCAGGGGGGACGAAGCCCTTCGAGCGCACACTCTCATGATATAAGTAGTTGGGGTAATAGGCCCCAGATATCAGGTTATCGGACGAGGTCATTGTTCTTGCAATATGCCTTCGAGTCAACTTAATAGCGAAGTTGTCCACTCTATTTAGATTCGCCCTGTTGTTAAGGACCTCATTGGGATAGAATTTTATGTACTGCGATTCTGGCGTTCTGTAAAGGCGAAGGCAGACCCTAAGGCAAGCCCTCTCAAACAACCTAATCTTTTCCATTAAGCTTGCTCTCACATTAAACCACACAGGACACCCATATACCAGCATGGGCCGGATGAGGGCCATGTAGCAGATAACTTTCACCCTCGCATCGAGTTGGCTGCTATAAAACAGTCTCTTTGTAAGGGCAAAATCACCTTTGGCTCTGGCCAGAGCAGCATCTACATTCTTGTTAAAATATAGATATTGGTCTAGCCAGATCCCAAGGTATCTAACTACATTTCGACAAGCAAGTGGCTGGCCGTGTTGTCCAATGATCGAGAATTTTCGCCAATTTTTTCTGGTGTCCCTAAAGGCACCAGACAACGGCGTCCTAAACAGAAAGTTGATTTTCAACTACCAGTCATCGCAAAACCGCCTTATTTGTTCGAAGTCACGTTGCAAAAGCATATTAATGACTTCGACTTTTGGACCTGATCTGTACGCTATCGGATCGTCTGCGTACGCTATTGCTATGGGCAAGTGAACCTATCAAATCACTTGTGTAAATGTTGAATAAGATCGGCGAGTTAACCGCACCTTGTTGCAGACCGTTTTTAATGTGAAATGTTCCAGCAGAAGTTGCATCGCCATTTTTCACGATGCACTGTCTGTGGTTAAGCATATTATGAAGAATATACAAAAGTGGCTTACTGATGCCCAGTCTGGTCAGCATATAGAAAAGTCTCTCTAACCATACGGTGTCGAATGCCTTTTCCAGGTCAACCAGACAGGCTCCAGTGCACTGGTTCTTGCTTTTATTCCATTGGATATCTGACCCCAGTTTAGACGCGGCATGTATGACATCATGCCCCGACTTAAAACCGAATTGATTATCCGGAACTATATTTTTGTCCTCAACCCACTTAGTCAGGACTCTATTGATTAACTTTTCGAACACCTTACTGATATTCGGAAGGAGACTTATCGATCGGAGATTCACCGGATTGGATGTATCTTTACCCCTTTTAGGGATGGGATAAATCACCGCAGTTTTCCAATGCGCTGGATAATACGCATTATTCTAGAGGGAGATGTCGAAGCACAATGTTCGGTATTCCATCAATTCACGCTGATTTTTTACTTCTTATTGTGTCGAAGATCTCATGGAGTTCCTCCTTTGAAATGAACGGGGGTAGGTCCCCTTCATTGGCGATGACATTATTTGCCATATTCTCGTCACTGAACTGGGTGGAACCCGAGCTCTCGAATCGCCAGTTCTGAATCGGATTGAGGCCTGACGATTGTGGTGGCCAATCAAGTATTTTGAAATGATCACTTTAAAGCCACGCTTTGGTAATTCTGGCTGTGGGTTTCGGATCATTATCATTTTTGTTCCAGTTTCCAAGACTTGTTAAAAGTCCGCCTTCGAAAATGGTGATGTATTGAGCGGCATTCATGCGACCCAAATGCATGCACATGCATCTCTAAATCATAAGATTTCCACCTGAAAACTTTAATGTTGATTTGATGTGGCGATCGCTTATCGGCTCACTAGGCTTTCTCCACGTCCACTGGCGGACCATCGGACCAAAAACGATTAATTTTTGTTTCGTCCGACCAAATCACCTAACACTATAGTTTTTATACATTCTGGCGATTTGTTATGGCAGTCAGTCAAAAGGGTTTTCTTACTTTTGGCGCGCCCGTGATAGACGTTCTGGGGCAAAATTTTCCTAACAGCCTCAGTTGTTACAGTAATTTTATCGTTTTGTAACAAATCTTTATTGATCTGGGCCGCATCGTCATGTACTCGTAGGCCATACTTTATTTGACAAAAGTGGCTTACTTCCAGCGCTATTCTTTTTCGATTTCAGTGCCCAAATTCTTGCGTATCTTAGATATTTTTTCTATGGCTCATTTTAGAAACAATTAACCTTTCCACTTCCTTTTCTTTAGCTTTATCTAGTTTTTTCTTCTTCTATCAAATTCAAGACTGTTAAAACTGCTTTTTTAAACTGAAATTTAAACTTGCCTTATGTTGGATTTCTATATTAATTTTTTTTTTATAATCAAATTTGTTTAATTTCGAGAAAAAACACTTTTAAAAAAACCAAGCTTTGCAACCCTTTGTGCTCAAAATACGACGCTTCGCAATATACAGTGTATACAGTGCCAGTCTCAAAAAATTTACCCCACATGCCCACGATTTTTGGCTATTTTCTTGTTTTCAATTAGACCAGCAGTTGCGATCTCAGTGGTTTTTGCAATTCGAATGAGACTTCCGGGAGATATTTGTTGTACCTGGCAATACCAAGTGACATTTTCATCTTGAATTTATTTCACATCCTCGGTTTGTAAACATTAATACTCACGGGTCCACGCGTACTTCTTATTAGTCACGTTTTAATAAGTGATGGGTGATATTATATTATGTAGTAACTGCTGAGGAGAACAAGTTATTGATCAGCATAAATTATAGCAAGTCATTTGAAGCGAAGAGAACCAGTTACCGAATAATACATTGCGGTTCTTTACCTTGAGCAAGTAACCCCGATAAACAAAATTTTTGTATTTATTACTCACTAACTGGTAGCCGTTTTGGATAATTTATATGAGATAAACCAAGCAACTTGAAGTGCGCAATGAAGATAGCTACCTAAAGAATCGAGCTAATTGAAAAGATATTTTTATTCGAAGCGCCCATGATCAGCCAAAATGAACCTATAACCAGTTGGTAACAAATGTTGCTTTGCATGTGATTCTTTTCATGCAACTCTTTGCTTGATAACCTGTATAACAAGAGAAAACATTAAGTAACGCGCTAGTGATGCTAGCCATTTACATCATCACTAGTGCTGACAAAGACTTTCCATCCCAAGCAACTCGGGTCAGGTCATCCCAAGCAAGAGGGTACTTAGTCCCTAGCTTACGTACTTGAAATATCGGGCTACCTCCGACTTAATTACCCAGCATTCCCTCACAGTGAAACGGACTCTGCGGTTAGGTGACCCATCCCGATTATTCGTAGGAATCAAATTTGATCCAACAAAAGTTTCACTTCTAAAAACGCTTCTGCGCTACCTGCAGCAGAAACTATCGATCGGACGTCTGCTGGCAACTCTGGCGAGGAAAGGAATCACTCCTTTAGCTGTGAATAACCAATAAACAGTCTCCGACCAAGAGCGGCAGAAAAGGAGGGCGCGGCTGAAAAGGCCACAGGAACCCTTAAGAACTCTCTGCGACAAGACGAGTCGGCATCGTCTTCAACTATGTGCTAATCCATCTCCTAGCTCTCGGGGAAAGAGGTGACACCGTGGGAAACCATAACTCCACTAGTACCTATCAGTGGACACACTTCATTCATTACTGCCTTTTAGGCATTACGACTGAGCCGAGTAAGGTAGTAATTCTGGTATACTGGAAACAAAGCTTTTAGAATGACTGACATATGGGCTGACGTTTGCAGTATTCTGTTACCTGAGTAAGCAGGAGTGAAATTCTGTTGAAATGACTTTCAGACTAATGCTGTGAACTGCTCCAGATGTAACATTCCTGGTTGGCACCGATCCGGCTCTGGCACATAACCCCATAAGGGTCTCCGTCAACCCTCGCATGGCCTCACTGAATGCATAGAGCGGCTTTGAATGGGGCCCCAAAAGAAATGAACCCAACAAAACAAAACCAACAAAACCACGAGAACGAGATCAACGGAGGGAATCCATTCCGGAAGAGCTCGATGGTGAGAGTTCTGATGAAGCAGCGGCGCCGCAAAGAAGTATGTTGATGGTGCGGGATCCAAATAACCAGCCCTCCGTGTTTCACAAATTAGGGGAAATATTGGAGGATGGTAAAAAGCGATCAATTCACCAACCAATGCGGGATGCAATGGAAAGCAACAAAACGCTCTATCAGCTCTTATCGAATGAGATACGTGATAACAAGCCCAAGGAAGTTATCAGCAAAAACAACATCTTCCAAACATCCCCATAGCTGAAGATGATTTCGGGGCCCAAACGAAGAATAGAGTCTAGAGAGTCGCCGAGCTCGAAACGCGGGCGAAGTCGCCGCCCATAGTCGAAGCGAATAAGTCATCACGTGGTGAAGTGGTGCCCCAAAAACAAAGCAATGCCGGAAAGAGCAAGAAGGCCGCCAAATCGACAATGAATGAGCAGGCCACAAATGGTCAAATAACCGCTAGGATGGCGAAGGTTCCCAAAAAGAAGCCAAGGAAGCCCACGCGCGGAAAAGCGCAACCTGACGCAATCGTGGTGGCAAGCAAGGGCGAACTTTTATACGCCGAAACTCCAAGGAGACCTGTTGTTCCAGCTGCGCGAATCTGGTGAGAGAACCGAAGAATTCAGGAATAAAATCGGTGAAAATCCTGGCGCAGAGGCGGAAATCCGCATCCAAATCCACGATAGAAATCAAAGGCCTTGACGAAGTCACCACCAGAAGAGACATCTGCGATGCAGTCAAAGCGTAATACAACATTGGAGTTGCGAAGGAAATGTGCTCAGTCTTAGGAAGGGCTACGGTAGCATGCAGATCGGGACACTGAGCCTACCGGTAGAGATGGCGAACAAATTGCCGGAATCCGGTAAAATCAAAGGCCCTCACCAAATGCTTCAGGTGTCTGGAGTTTGGCCATACGGCGCGCCAATGCAAGAGTGAGCATGACCGATCCAAGCAATGCAGAAACTGTGGAAAAGAAGATCAAATAGCCAAAGAATGCAAAGAGGACGCATTATGCTTCTAGTGTATGATGGTTACGCCCAGAAGATCTGTCAGTAAAAGAGGCGAGCACTGCTCTAGTGGACCGACGAGATTAAACGGCTCAGAGCGAAGTGCCTACAAACACGACGAAGATCTCAGAGATTCACAGGAAGGCCAAATTTCCAAGAACGACTAACTAATTTTAAACTGGCGAGACGGGAACTGGAAAGTGCCATTAAAGAGAGTAAGTCAAGGAGTTTTAGACAGCTCTGCGACGAGGCTAATCTAGACAACTGGGGGTCTAGTATAAAGTGATGATGAAGAAGCTTATATGTAGAGCAACTATTCCCGCATAGACCAACTACTATGGTCACCACCACAAGGGAGATTAATATGGAAGATATTCCGGCCATCACGTCGCAAGAACTTTTTGCTGCATGGAAAAAAATTGGACACACCAAAGCACCTGGACCGGATGGTATCCCGAATAAGGCATTAAAGATGGCTATCAAGACGAGACCGAACATCTTCTTAGCTAGCTGGGTCGTGTTTATTTGCTTTAATGAAAGCACTGCAAATTGGCTGCAGAGTAATTTCTCTAAAATCAAAGAGAAATGCGGCCTGAACGTGATGTTAATGGAGGACGGCCTTAACATCAGAATCTGGAAAGTCCTACAAAGAGTGGAAGACAAAGATCTCGTCCACATAGTCTTTGCTGTAAGTGACAATGTAATGAAACGGCTAAACGACCTAAAAATTGATGTCGCGCACCGTTTCGGTAAAGTGATGCTCATTATATAGAGCTCAAACAAAATTTCAGCTACCTCCAACCCAAACAACACCAAGGGTGATAGAGCACGTGAGCTTCCCTCCATAAGAACCAGCTGCTGCAAATAGATCCAAGTTCCTGTACCTCTACCGAGAAGGCAAGAGGCAGAAAACGCAAACCGAACCGCATACGGAACCCATCGTATAGCTGCAGGAAAACCTGCACCATGCTAAAGGCATCTCGTACATCTTTAACCAACGTTGCGCAAAAGAAAATATCGCCCTAGGGCTAATTCAAGAAGCTTGGGCTATTGAGGGTAAGATAGAATTAGCCCGAGGAGATTTTAGACTGAGATTTGCTCAAAAATTTAATATCTTCTCATTTCAGGGTTTAACACCCCGCTATGGTGCATGTTCGTCGACTCACTGCTCAACCCGTTTAATAGTTCTAACGTCTATGCACAAGCATACGCGGATGATGTGGCTGTACTGTCTGTTGGATCGTGTGTAGCGACTGTCTGCTCTAAAGCGCAGGTAGCCCTAATCGACGTCTGCTGTACTAGTAATGGGCTTTCAGTATATCCTCTCAAATCTGAGATTGTTCTCTTTACGTGAAGGAGGAAGCCGCCTGGTCTGACTCATCTAGTGCTTAAAGGCATCACCACCCAATTCTCCAAAGAAGCTAGGTATTTGGGTATCATCCTTAATAACAAACTTCTATGGACCAAACATGTTACGTGGAAGGCATCTAAGGCGCTGTCGGCCTTCTGGTAGTACAGAGGAGCTATCGGCAAGTCATGAGGCCTGTCACCGAGAAGGGTCCTTTGGACCTACACGGCTATGATAAGGTGAATTTTAACCTATGCGGCGATTGTCTGGTATAATAAGTTCTCGCGAAAATACATGATTGCTGCTTTTACAAAACTCCAAAGAACGGTTTGTTTGTGCGATGGTTACTGTGAAAGTGATGACGACACCGCGGAGCACTATCTCTGTGAATATCCGGCTTACGCTCGCAATAGGCTGCAGGTACTCGGCGCTTTCGTGGTGAGTTCTGGTACTGTAGGCACCTTATCATCTTTCTTTGTAAGACTGAAAGATTTCATTAAAAGGAACTTCACAAAGAGTAGAATGTCTGAGTGCTCTGTTCCGACAGAAGAAAAAAACAAAAAAAATTAAGTTCTAGATGTCAATACCATATTATACACTAATCGCGTATTAAGATGACAACAGATTCCAACAGAATATAAGAAGACGATTCCAAAAACTACTCGAAATTCCGGCATTTCAACAACAACTACAGACGAAGACAACTTGCCCATGTGATTCCAACACTTTTTAACACGTTAAAAGCCAGACTCGCACTAGGGCACTAGACAGGCTTGTCAGAGTGGCTGCAGTAAAAACTGAAAGTGATGTTTTCAAGAGACCAGTGAGCAGATTATGCAGTCTTCCTATTCCAACTGAAGCTGACAGCCAGGAACTATCACGACGGGCGATTACCGTGTACTTAAACGAATTTCGGCCTTCATCAAGTCGAAGCGGGCGAAAATATTCTTTAAAATGTTGGCAATGTTTTCGTCTTGTCGTTCTCCTTTTTACAATAAAATAAAGAACATTGAATTTTAACACAACCTGTCTGTTCACACTAGAAGCAATTTCCCAAAAATTCAATCCTTTTACACTTTTCTCTTCAATCTTAACTTCTGCATCCTTCATTTCTTCAATTCCTTGCAAACTATCTTCTCTTTTTCTTTGTTAATTTATTTCTTTATATTTTTATACTCCTGTTTCTATGCTTAGCTATGTCCTGTGTACTACAAAAAAAAATGATCCTAGTTGTGCTTTATCACAGCAACGACAGCCCACACATGTTTGATGACTCGGCAAAAATTAAAAGACCATGACTGGGAAATTCTGATGCATCTACACATGCATCGTACCGTCAGAGTGTTTCAATCAACAATATTTGCTTCCATAAAATTACTTTTGAATACAAAAACAAAATTAAATAAATGTGTCTGCTAGATTCGTATTTAGTGAGTAATCCTAAAAAATTATTTTCGTTCCTAAATGAGAGTGTTGTACAAAAACTTTCTGCCCGAAATACTTAAATCACACCTTAAGCAGTTTGTTTTTATTATTTTTTTTTTTTTTTCAGAAAATTTCACTTTTCCCATATCTCAAAAACCGTACACTCAGCGGCGGAGGCTTTCTGCCACATTTAAAAAAAAAAAAAAAAACAATTTTGTAAATAAAGTTGAAATAATCTTGATCGTTTGATGGTTTTTTTTTTTTCTGGAGTTTTGAAGTGAGATATATTTAAGGAGCTGAACCTAGAAGATTCTTTTCAAATATTTTGTTTATAAAATTTCGATATGCGCCATTTGATTGTTCACCTATGTGTATATACACACTTATTTATTGTTCGTATTAAAAATTATCGAATTAATTTTTATCACGCATTTAGCCCTGAAACAGATCGATGATCTGTCGTATGAAACAGCGGAATGCATTTCAAAATTTTACCAAAAATCAAGATCATTCTTCGTAAACAAAAAACGATAAAAATATAATCCATGCATACAAGTGTTTGTACGAGCAGTCATATATAAATATACAGTGTTGTGCAAAACATACCGGATTTTTATTGAACATTTTTCTTTGGTGAATTTTAGGGAACAGAAAGAATCGAAGAAAACTTATTGTATAAGATTTTGCGATAATATGTTTTGTTATACAAAAAACAAAAAAACTTAACTCGGTAACGGCCTGTGCAAAACATATCGGATTTTCGTTAGACTTAACATTTTGTCCAGTAACTGTTGTTTTTTTTTAAGAGCTCCTTGCATATTTTAGCCATGGAGGCCACTAGATTCTTTTTAGAGTGTTCTCCCCTTCATTCTTTAGTGTGTTTTTGGCCTATCCGTCTTTTTAAAATGGCCCTCAAGTTCTCAATAGGGTTTAGATCGGGCGATTGAGAGGGCCATTCCAACACATCAATATTTTTCTACGCAAACCACTCCTTAACCAACTTTTATGAATGTTTTGGCTCCTTATCATGTTGATAAACCCAATGCAGTGGTATCTTCTCCTCAGCGTATGGCAGCATTACGGATCCCAGTATATCCCTATACTGAAAACGATTCATAATGCCACTAATCTCATGTATTAGTCCATATTCTGCACCAGAAAAACATCCCTACACCATAATTGAGCCTCCGCCATGCTTCACGGATGGACGGCAATGGCGTGGCTGAAGATGTGTCGAATACTTCGTAGTAGTAGTAGTAGTATTTTTTATTTCATTATATATAATATTGGGTCTACAAGTAAGTTTCCAGCGTTTGTCAGAGATGGCGCCATCAGTGGATCCCGGGCAGAAATGTCAGACAACTTTGCAACGTTATATTTGAGCAGTTCTATCGGTGTCGTACATTTTATCGAGCAAAATCATGGCAAGTTTCCAGTCAAATAAACGTCATTTGCGGGAAGCGTTGCTTTTATTCTTTAATATGAAGAAAAGTGCGGCTGAGGCCTATCGTTTGCTTTCGGAAACTTATGGGGTGGAATGTATTGATGAATTGACGTTTCGCGAGTGGTTCAAACGGTTCAAAAGTGGTGATTTTGGAGTTGAAGACAAAGATCGCCCCGGAAAGCCGAAAAGTTTTTGAGGAATTGGACGCTTTACTGGATGAGGATCCGTGTCAAATTCAAGAAGAACTTGCTGCATCATTGGGCGTCACGTAACAAGCCATTTTCCTGCGCCTAAAAGCACTGGAATTCATTCAAAAGGTTGGAAACTGGGTGCCGTACGAATTGAAGCCAAGAGATGTCGAACGGCGATTTTGCATGTTCGAAATGTTACTGCGGCGGTATAAAAATAAATCATTTTTGCATCGTATTGTCACTGGTGATGAGAAATGGATTTATTATGATAATCCTAAACGCAGAAAATCGTATACAAAGCCCAGCGAGTCCGCCCAATCGACGCCGAAACGAAATATTCACGTGAATAAGGTCATGCTCTGCATCTGGTGGGATCAAAAGGGTGTCGTATATCTACGAACTGCTTCCGAGTGGTGAAACCATCAAAGGACCATTATATCGAACCCAACTAATTCATTTGAAGCGGGCATTAAAAGAAAAACGGCCAGAATATGAGACCAGGCATGAGTCCGTCATTTTTCATCACGACAACGCTCGGCCAAATAGTGGATGGGAAATTCTGCCTCACCCGCCTTACAGTCCAGACTTGGCACCATCTGACTACCACTTGTTTCGTTCGATGCAGAACGCTCTTACGGGAATACGCTTCAGCTCAGTAGAGGAAATCAAAAAATTGGCTCGATACGTTCTTGGGCTCGAAAGACGAGAAATGTTTTTGGTCCGGAATTCATAAATTGCCAGAAAGATGGGGGAAAGTTGGAAAGTTGGAAAGCTTCCGATGGACGATACTTTGAATAAAGCATTGTAACTATGTTTTCATAATAAAACTTCAAATTTTGGAAAAAAAAACGCTGGAAACTTACTTGTAGACCCAATACATGTGTAAAATTTACATGATTTGAAAACAATAATTCATTAAATATATTAAAAAAAATATATATATATAATAGAAATAATATAGTGACATTTTATATTTTCTATACAATTCCATATTGGAGTTTAGCGTGAAAGACACCATAATAAATGATTTTTAATAATTGCTTTGAACAAACATTTTTTGGATAAAAACAAAGTGTCGCAGGGACTCTGTGTGGCTTGCAAATGACATCCTAGAAACAATTCTGAGCCCAAGATACTTAAACCCGTCTACTTCCTCAATTAAAAAAGCAATTATCACTACAATTAAGACTGCTACAAAATGTTAGAAGTGTTTGACTAGAATCACAATTACAGCCTGCTAATTCATACCTTTGGCATTCTGATGCGTGGAAGTAAACGTCCGCATTCATACTCATTTTGGTAGCTAAGTTAAAAAACATTATTTTTGTCTTTGAGCTAATTTTCAAATTGTGCTCTGCGAACCAAATTCTTAATAGACTAAGATCCCAATTAATGTCGGAGCCAACATCATCTGCAAACGCCGTAATTCTACTTTTGAAGTTTAGTGAAAACAGTGAATTTATATAAATTAGAAATAAAATGGATCCCAACACAGAACCTTGAGGAACTCCCAAACTAAAGTAATGAATCTCGCTTCTCATACCATCAATCTTCACTCTTTGAGATCTGTTTGATAGGTATGATCTAAGCCACTCTAGATCATACCCGCTTTTTCCATTTTATCCAATAGTATAGTATGGTTGACCATGTCAAAGGCTTTTGTGATGTCAACAAATAAACCAGCCGTGAATTTTTTACCATCAAGGTTAGAAAAAAAATTTAGAAGAGCGTCTTTGGTAGATTTACCCTGCTGAAAACCAAATTGCATTGGATTGAAAAACTCAATTTTTTTTTTCAAGTAAGACATTATTCTCTCTTTAATAACTTTTTCGAATATTTTGCTAAAAGTGAGCAGAAGTGAAATTGGCCTATAGTTTTTCATATCGTCTGCAGAGCCTTTTTTTTAAACAGCGGAATTACGTCGGCGCATTTGAGTGCCAGGGGAAATGTTCCTGCAAATATGCTGCGATTAAAAATGACTGCCAGGACGTCAATCACATAGTATGCTATTTGTTTAACAAGAGTTCGAATTTTTTAGGGATCCAATTGCTTTTAGGAGCTCTAAAGCAGTGATGGGTTGGAAGGCAAAGCTCGTATATTGCGACAGGTCACCATCCCCACTTATTGAATTGTAACAACGAGTGCAATTTCTCGGGACTGTTTGTTATTGAGGTGAAATACTCATTGAAAGCATTAGCAATGTCAAGTTTGTCAAACAGTTCGCAATTGCTCACACAAATTGAATGGGGTTTTGTTGTAAAACGAGACTTGTTCAGAATATCATTCACTGCTTGCCATTCTGATTTAAGGTTACCCTTAGCAGAAATGAATCACTTTTTTTTAAATCCAAACATAGCTTTTTTAAACGTATTTTTCAGCCTAAGGTTCATGGGATTCTTGGAGCATTTTATTCTTAGCTAGGATATACTAGATATCCAGGGTTTTAGTCTTTTTTTTTAGATTTTTTCAAGGGTTCCGTAGAGGAGCAATTTGAAATAAATTTATTAAGGCGAGCTATGAACACATTATAAGAAGCAGAAGCATCACTTTCCATGTAAACATCGTTCCAGAACTCATAACGTAGAAGATTTGTCAGCTTTATAAAGTCAATTCTTGTTTTTTGCTTTTGGCTATTAACTTCCATCGGAAGCAATCAAGTTGAACTTACTCTCGTCGCTAAAGCGAACAGTTTTCCACTTCGTTGCTGACTAATTCAAATGGTTTTTTGCGAATTCCAGTCTAGAAAACGATTGGCATTAGCAAAGTAATCAAAGTCTAACTATAGGAATAAAATGGCCGGGTGCCACCACCGTGTGGCGCTCTCATTGATCGGATTTGATTTGTTTTTTTTTTTTTTTTGTTAGGTTGGTACATCTGTTGTTGACATTCGCTCTAGATCTTGGCGTCATAGCTTGACATTTGCAAAAGTTATGTAGCCAAGAGTACATCTAAATCTACAAATAAATTTTGCGTAAAAAACGGATTTAATGGTGCGCGAACGTTGGAAATGTTGGAAAAGTGTTTCAGCAACGATTCTCTAAAGAAAACGGTCGTTTACCAGTGGCACGAGCGGTTCAAAAGTGCTCGTGAGTCAATCGAAGATGATGAACGCAGTGGCAGACCATCGACATCGAAAACCGACGAAAATATTGATGAAGTCCGAATAAAAGAAATGTTGGTCAATAACCGCAAATTAACCATCAGAGAGATAGCGGAGGACTTGAACATTGCCTATGGATCCGCCCAAGACATTTTGGTTAATGATTTGGGTTTCCGTCGTGTAGCAGCAAGGTTGGTGCCAAAAGTCCTCAATTCCATGCAAAAAAGAGACCGTGTTGGCGAGGCTGAATCCGATCCCGCATTCATCAAAAGGATCATTACCGGAGACGAGGCGTGGGTTAGACATCAGGCAAGTCGTTCACCAAATGAGCGTAGACAAAAAAAACCACGTCGTTTTCAGTCAAAAAAGAAGGCAATGCTCACGGTTTTCATGGATTACAACGGTGTAGTGCATCATGAATTTTTGCCAGAAGGCCAGACTGTAAACAAAGGGTATTACGAGTATTTGGGCGTTGTGAGACGTTTGCGTGAAGCAGAAGCAATTCGCCGAAAGGGACAACAATTGTGGGCACCATGATAACGCACCGTCGCACAGTGCCATCATTATTCGTAAGTTTTTGACGAAAAATGCAGCAAATACCATCCAACAGCAACCGAATTCACCTGATTGGGCTCCCTGTGACTTCTTTCTCTTCAATCGAGTTAAAAAAACCACACTACGGAGAACGCGTTTCAGCAGCCGAGCGGAAGTAATGGAAAAATCGCACCGAAAACCGAATACAAAAAGCGTTTCGAGGATTGGATCAAGCGCTGGCATAAGTGTGTTGCAATCGATGGGAATTACTTTAAAGGGGACAATATAGATTTAGATGAATAAACTTGTATCTTTAATTTTTTGAATACGATTTGATCAAGGTAGTATTATGCTTAGCAGTAAGTAGAGGCTTTTTCGCTGGCCGAAAAGAACAAAAATCAGCTTCTCTTAAACGCCGGAGTACGGTGGTTGCTTCAATTGAAAGATTGAGCTCACTAAGAATCTTTCTTGAAGACAAGAAAATCATTTTCTTAATTTGCCGATCGCGGTTCGAAGGGTAGTTTTTCTGACACGTCCTCAACAGTAAATGATCGATGTCGATGATGTCATTTTATACTTTTTGGCTGCCCTGAAATCCGCTACCACCTGATTTTTAATCACACCACTGTATTTATTTTTAAATTTTAAGTTTTGCTAAGTCTATAACTCACTTCAAATGACAACCAAAACCACTAACAGGGTACTTTTGAAAATCCGGTATGTTTTACACAGGCATGGCATTGAGTTGAGCTACAGTTTTTTGGCAAGACTCTAAAAATAATGATTGTTTTCGGGTTTCTTAAATTGCCAAACAAGTGTTACCTACTGTTCCTTAGAATTTCTCAATGAAATAATTTCAGGAAAAATCCGGTATGTTTTGCACAACACTGTATGTATGCTTGTGCATATCAGAATTATGCATAAATTGAAAAATAAAATAAAACAAAAAAAAAAAAACAAATCAACGGACGTTTTTGTTCTTCACCACATCACCGATGCATTTCAAAAATGAACGATTCCATTTAAATATAGCACAATTATCTTACAGTAATTTTGAAAATTTTTTCGACCTACCTATGATTCATTTGGCTTGAAGAGAATATTTAGGACGGCAAATTCGAAAGATATTCGTTTAAAAATTATTACAGCTGATTTAAACTCGAGAATAAGGCACTTGGGTACACTTAGATGAGCTACTTTTAGTAGTTCTTGAAGCGGTCGCGTGTACAAAAATATAAAAAAAAAAGAAAAACGACAATTACCGATCGGCTACAACCAACGAGCGCACTGTATCTGATACGCAGATTCAATTTCCAATTGAATATTTCTCTTTATAGATGCAGTCTGTCCGGCTTGTTGGAAAAGATACAAATGGTCATTACTTGCTTGTCATTCAAGAGCACATTTACACACAAAAAAAAAAAAAAAAACTTCTATTTATTTGTTTATTAATAATATTAAATAATTTAATTATTTTCTTATTTAGATTTTCTGACGGAGAACCTTAAATTGATCATGGCCTCACAGTTGAGAGATGTAGACGACAATGGCACTACAATCATTGTCCACAGGAGATTACTCGCAAGAGGCGCGCTTGCACAAAAATTGTAAAAAAAAAAATATAATTAACATCAATGCTTTAAGAGGAGGAAAGCATTGTGGCATTTTCTCTGGTTTTTTGGGGCCTGTGCCAGCATTCAATTGTACTTGTATACATATGAATGGGGCGGGAAGTAACCAAAATACACATTAAACCACCAAAATCAACCGGAATTAATTTGTTTCAATTGTGCGTTGTCAATTATTTTGACATTGTTTTTTTACTTCTTCTTTCTAGAAGAATAACAACGACAACGACAAGAATAACAACGACAAAATGTGTCTGGAGGAGGTCAAAAGACATTCATATGAGCCCTGTAGTGATGCAATGAAATTATATCATAATAAGGGGCGGGCGAATCTACAGGAGGATCATACAAATTGGCCAAAAACAGATCAAACCTTGTACTCGTGGATATTATTTAAACATAAGTTTAGCCCTTCCTGTATATTAAGAGACATTTCAGGATGAAAAACACATTGTGAGAAATATAACCTCTATCCATACAAAAGGAACCAATTATGACTGTAACAATTACAGGCCTAGTTGAGCTATTGTCAACAGCTTTCTAACTTTACAAAAGCGACTGAAAAAAACCTGTTCGAGGAGCATGTCGTTTTTGGGCCAAGAACCCAAAACTGAACGGCTATTCCTATTTTTATTATAATTCTTCTTTTACTAATCGTTCAAATAAGCCACATGTAGTCGTATAATTACATCGGATGTAACATATTCGCGTATCTGCATTGCTACCAAGACCTAAGAGCCACCCTACAGGCCACTCAATTTTGGATCACTAACTAACGAGTGATGCCAAGAGTGATCCAATTATTTTCTCTTTCGGATTCTTCTTTGAACCTTAGCTGGAAGTCAACCTTTTGTTCCGATAACTTTGACCTGAAACCTTCCACGGATGCGCGTATTTCTTATAAGACCATGTTTTGTTACACCTGCTGATAGACGCAACATTTTCATTTCCTTTATATTCATTGGTAAGCATAGCCTACGTGACACTGCTCGTACGTCTGGCAACGTATTGAGATAGATGTAAGGCATCCCTCTAGTATTCTGGACGTCCGAACGTTCCGGGAAGTCAACATTGATTCGGATTACTACACTACAAACAAAAGGAACTACTAACGTAGGAAAGCTAGAATCGCAAGAGACCGCCAGAATCTATGTCGAACGCGTATCCAGAAAACTCTCAACTACTCCTGTGGGTGGCGTGGCTCAAGTGGTAGTGGACGGGCATCCAAATGCTATGAGTTGTTGACTAGAAATCACCAACAAGCCAACTTCCACTAAGAGTTTAGTCTCCGCATGGATGAGGATTGAATGCCACCCATGGAGCGAAATAACTGCTGGACCCAAACATCTTTCTTTCTCTCTCGATGTCATTTTCCAAAAAACTCAACACATGCTGAGGCATTATAAGTGTATTCATGACCACTTGAATATTAAGTTCCTTAACGTGGCAAGGCTGCCGTCAGAAACGCCGCAACTGATGTGGTTGGTTTCACCCGACCACCACCCAGAAATCCCTGGTTTGATAAAAAATACCGGCAACCACAAGCGACGAGAAGCACGCGATCGAATATATTTTGAGTGATTATACTACAGGAATAACGTACAGAAGGTAAGAAAAAACATTGTAGTAGAGTCACAGTTGGTTCTGAGAATATGGAAAACCTTTTTCTGTAAGACTGTTCCGCCGTCAGGTAGAATACACCATTCAACTTAGACAATGAGAGCCAAAACTTCCGACCACTTGACCAAAACAAAGTAAGGATAGCATTATAGCAATGTCTAAGCAAAAATCCAACAAAACAGCTGGACCTGACGGCTTATCGGCCGAGGTATTGAAAGCTGCTCTAAATGACCTTGTGGAAAGCATGATCCAATTCATTTATCAGATTTGGTCAGAGAGTTTGCCTGATGAATGGAATCTCAACACCGTTTGTCCGATCCACAAACTAGGAAACCACCTCAACTGCGCCAACTATAGGCGTACAAGTCTGAAACTCTTCGCTAGCAACCTGTCAAGTCCGCACTCAATCAAATCTTCACATTCCGGCAGATCCTGGAAAAAACTCCAGAAGTCGATTTGAAGGCCGCATATGACAACATTGATAGAGACGAGATATCTTGAACCATGTTTAGTTTTGTCGCCGGGATAGGTTACGACTAAACCGAAACTTTTGATCTCAAAAAAGGTTTTAAACAAGGTGGCGCGCTGTAATGTGACTTCTTTAACATCATACTTGAAAGAATTATGCGGAACTCATAAGTCACCGGTGGGACAACCTCATTTTTGGTGGTGCGCACAAGTAGAAGGGGACCTCAACCGACTTACAGTGCATAACTGTAGAGGCTTGTTAATTGAGGAACAGGTTCACCCCGAACTGTAGCGCCATCTAAGTAAGTAAGTAACCCGATTACTGACCTATATACCGAACCTTGATAGACAAAAGAATGGTTTAGCTTCCATAATATGATACGGATCTTGCAAGACAGCACTTCAAATCTAGTGGATAGAATTTAGTGTTCTTTTGACATTTTCGTTCTTCTTGAAGCTTCCTCTATTCTATGTAATTCGGGCAGACAACATGACGTAGACCAACAAATAGAATTTTTTATTGCATACAGCGCGGGCGAAGGAAAATCAGGGAGGATAGAAAGAGAGGTACCGGTGAACGTTGGTTTTAAATGTTTGAAGGTTATAATGACTAGGAAATAAAGAACTAGGCAGGGCATTTCATAAGAGAGTTGTACGGCTTAGGAACGAATCACGATATTTTAGAGTACGTCCGAAAGTGGGCTTGGGGGTATACTGATGAGCATTCATAGCGAGACGGGTGTTAGGGTTAAAAGTTTGATTGGGCGGAATGCTACTGGCGATTTCTACGGAGCACTGGTAGTGGAAATAGCGATAAAACAAAGTAAGACAGGAGACATTACGTCGGTGTTCGAGGGTGTCCATTGTTTGAGTGATGATAGCAAATGCAGATTTGGGCATTGTACTCCAATTTTGGACGGAGGAATGCTTTATATATTGTGGCCAAATCAGAGAGGGTGAAATATTTCTTACATCGCTTGAGGAAATCTAGACATTTCGCAGCGCTTTTGACGACACCGAATATGTCATCATTCCAAAGTAAGTTTCCATTGATACACATACCCCAGAATGGAGAGTTTATCGGTTTTAACGATGCAAATCCGGTTCATGGATAGTGGCTGGGTATTTAAATTTCGCTTTGACGACAGCAGACAGCATTGTCTTTGAGGAGCATTAAATTCCACTCTGCTGATTGGTCCCCAATTGGTTATGCTCGAACTTTAATGTGTCGATGAATGGGGACGTGAGTCAAGGAACGAATATGAAAAGCAAAGAGTACTGTTGTCAGCAAAGGACTATATTGGATTACATAGAAGTAGCAGACACGAGATTTTTAAAGAAAATTATCGGAGACAGAACGGAGCCCTGGGGCACACCAGCATTTATTTTGCGGATATTAGACTTGAAACCATCCAAGACAACTTGAATGGATCATTCCGAAAGGTAGTCTCTAATTCATTGAAGAAAAGATTCATCGATCCCAAAAGCACGCATTTTCGAGAAAAGAGCCTGATGCCAAACTCTGTGAAATGCGTTAGAAATATCAAGTGCAATTAACTTGCTTTCGCCAGATTGATGTACGCTTTGGTTCAACTTTTCGATGACCTATTGCTACGAAAACCATATTGCTGGTCATTGAGAAGTTTTCGTGTTTCGAGATATTTCATGAGTTGACGGTTTATCAGCGTTTCCATGACCTTGGAAAGAAAGGACGTACTAATGCAATGGGCCTGTAGGAGGAGAGAGAGGAAGATTCGCCTTTTTTAGGGACGAGCTGGACAAATGCTGTTTTCTATCTGCTCGGAAAGAGTCCTAAAGAGTAGGATTGATGAAAAAGCTTACGCAATGATTTTGCCAGCGAGAAAGAATTCCTCTTCAGAAGAAGGGGAGATATGCCATAAGTACTCTTGCTACAACACGAGTGCGAAAGTAGATCCGTCCACTTGAAGATTCGAGGCATTCAAATGTAAGTGGAGACAAAGCACAATCTGGAAGTGTTGAGCTGGCCGCAAAGTGTGCATCAAGCAGATTGGCCTTGTCCAAAGTTGGGATGAAGCAGAATTTTACCGAACGACCCAAACGTTTTTGCAGCGACATTGTAGTGTTCATTGCCTCAGTTTTTGGTGGTAGTGGCATTTCACATTCTTGGCTCATTTGAATTCTGCTCAGTGTCCCTCTGTCAGGATGGTCTTGAAGGACCGAAAAAACATTCCTCTTTCTTCTGGTTTGATACTCTTCATCCGATGAGGGATAAAGAATCTCATTCCAAAGAGAATAGTGTCTGTGATCATATCCGGAAACTTTATGACTAGTTAGGATTCCTAGAGAAGCTGTTTCTTTTCTCTAATTGTGTGACTGGTGTACGAGAAATTAGCTGATATGACACAGTTTTCCGACGAGCCTAGAGATGATACGAGTAGCACATCGATTTTGTACTTATCGGGGTGAAAAGTGAAAAACAAGTTCAATATGTTGGCAATATGACTGTCAACGTCTGGTATTCGCGTGGGCCCATTTACAACATACCGTACCTTGGGTGTTGTCTGTTCAGAATGTCGAAGCCACCCAGAATTGTGTATGAGGATACAGGGGATGCAATTCTTTGACAATTCTGTCCAGTTTGGGGCTTCTGTAAATAAAGCAGTAGTGGATAATTTGCTTACGGAGATTGGGTTTTAACCACAGGAAGTTGAATTCCGGATTCGAATAGGGACTACATAACTACGCACGTGAATGGCGAGACCGCGGAAAAGAATAATAGCAAGAGTAATCTGAGGGGCGTGGACGGGTGCCAAGACAGCTGGTCGGTATTTACAGACGTGGACGTACGCAGAAAATTGCTAAGCGTCTTGTTTGTGGTCAGAACTAGAGAAGCATTGCCTGCAAAACTCCTCACAGCAAATTGGAAAGCTTCAAAACAGCACTGGAAACAGCAGCGTGGTCGATATTCATGGATGCAGTGCGTGGCGCTACTGCTTAATGGCCACAACGTTTGAAAGCTTGTATTAAAGCAAAATGCAGTCATTTCGAGTGACACTATAGATAAGATGGAATATAAAATGTGGCCAATATTTTGTGTTTTATTTAATCTTCGCTTTGAAGAATAATTTATCCCTTAGACTCGTAGGAACACGTCCCCTAGGCGGACACATATTTGGTCACCGTGGCTGTCCGTCTAAGAGAAGTTTCACTGTAATGAAAACCTATTGCAGGTAGGTACAATATGTATCGTATAAGAAATGTACCATTACGTATGAATTAGTATGTACCTTTGGGTGGTCTTACAAATATGGTCGTACGCACGATACTCGTAATTTTCTCCATCAGCAAGGAGTTGCAACTGGTTGTACGAGTATTGTCAATAAAACTAAATAGCCTGACATGGCCTTATTCCTAGACATGGCTAGTAGATACGCGGCTGTGCCATAGATTCTAACATGAAGAGTAAAACCTGAATTTGACTATGGGAAAGTACGTGTTGGTTGAGCTCGTGAAATTCGCTGACAAACTTTTTTTTTTGTGTATCTTTTGGTGTAGACGTATCTGCCAAAGGGAAAGATCCCCGCAAAGGAAAATTTAAAAGAAACCATAATCACTTCAGAGGATACCAGGATACCAGGATACCAGGATACCAACCAGTAAGCATTTCTCGAAGGTCAAATACACATGTCGTTTCGTAACCCACTCCATCGTCAAGGTCAAATACAAGAAACACCGAATTCGCTGGATTGCGAAACAGGCAGTGGGGGTTGGTATTTCCTAATTTTTTTTTGTTCAAATTTTCTCTGGTGTCTCTTTGGTTCGAAACATAAATCGCTTACCAACACCCTTCCTTCGATTAGGACTAGAGTAAAAAAAAAAGGAAACAAAAACAAAAATAAAACCAACAGGGTGGTGTTGGGGATGGAGGAAACTGCTGGATGCTGCATGTGAAATCGACTGTCTGAGATGATATCCCATTGCGAGGATTGTCTCGCACACATACACACACACACCTTGTCTTGTGGGGGGTTCCATGGTTCCATGGTTCCATGGTTCAATGGTTCGATGGGTGGATGAGCGGCGAAACACTAACATAACATTTTCTATATTATTTGTTCCACCAAAGCATTCTATTCGCACTGGTATGCATGGTATACACAACTTTTCCTGAGTAACACGCAGTTAGCACATGATTCTGTAGTACGTTCCTCCTTTGGAGACTTTTGGAATTGAGGCGTATTAACTTATTACATAAACGTTTTATCAATAAAAATGAGTAAAATAATTTTTTGTTAAT
The DNA here is from genome assembly GCA_963966105.1 of Volucella zonaria. Taxonomy (NCBI): domain Eukaryota; kingdom Metazoa; phylum Arthropoda; class Insecta; order Diptera; family Syrphidae; genus Volucella; species Volucella zonaria. Next base: position 8,643,351 of record OZ014535.1, on the reverse strand, counting down.
TTTTTTTTTTTTATTACTTACTAAGCGTATACCACAATCGGAGTTAAATGAGATGGATTTTCTTGTCGTAAACGAAATTGTTTATTACCAAATAAAAACAAACAAAAAAAAACACCACAACAAAAAAAACAAATGACAAAAGTCAACAGCCTTTCGTTTCCAAATATAAATTTATTTGTTTCAAAACTTTTTTTTTTTTTTTTCTTATTTTTCGTTGTGGCTTATTTATTATTATTATTATTTTTTTTTATTTAATTTTAAACAATTGTAGGGGTGTATTTTTTTTTTTTTTTTAAATGTATTATATCTGAAATGCACAAAAGAAACAAATTCAATGTTGTAGAACAAGTTACAAATCACCAATGAACCGATGTAAACAGAAACCGAATTACGTTTGACTTTGAATTCTCCTTTTGCGGTGGCAGACGGTGAGCTGTTTAAATACACTGGCAGGGAAGGCTATGTGGATGTCCTTTTTAGAGTTTTTTGTTTGTGTAGTGTACAGGTTTTTTGTTGTTTTTTTTTTTCGTTTTATTGTCATGAAGTTTTGTGTGCTGCCGTAGTTATGCTTGCCAAAAGGTACTTTCAAATGTTTAGTACTGAAGTAGCAATTAGTATTGTGTATCATTTTATTTGTTAAATATTTAAGCATATTTAAAATGTAAAATGTGTGTTTAACCATTTATACCTATTCTAAATTGCCTTTCATTTACTTAAGGAAATTCTTACTCGGCTATGTTACAGAGAATTTTCAAGTTAGCATTGAAAATACTACTCAAAATGTTCCCGGAATGTATTTAGAAAATTGGAAATACAAGTTTATTCATCTAAATCTTTATTGTCCCCTTCAGAGTAATCCCCATCGGCTGCAACACACTTATGCCAGCGCTTGATCCAATCCTCGAAACATTTTTTATACTCGGCTTTCGGTTTGTCCATCAGAGCTTCCTGCGATTTTTCCATTACTTCCTCTCTGAGGAACGCTGCTGAAACGCGTTCCCCGTAGTGGTTTTTGAACTCAATTGAACAGAAACAAGTCACAGGGAGCCAAATCAGGCCAATTCGGTGTCCTTTGGATGGTATTTGTTGCATTTTTCGTCAAAAAATTACGAATAATGGTGTCACTGTGCGGCGGTGCGCTATCATGGTGCCCACAATTGTTGTCCCTTTCGGCGAATTGCTTCTGCTTCACACAAACGTCTCATAACGCCCAAATAATACGAGTACTCTTTGTTTACTGTCTCGCCTTCTGGCAAAAATTCATGATGCACTACACCGTTGTAATCCTTGAAAACCGTGAGCATTGCCTTCTTTTTTGACTGACAACGACGTGATTTTCTTGGTCTCGGCTCATTTGGTGAACGCCATTCACTTGCCTGATGTCTAACCCACGCCTCGTCTCCGGTAATGATCCTTTTGATGAATGTGGGATCGGATTCAGCCTCGCAAATCATCTCTTTTGCGACGCCAACATTGAGGTCTTTTGGCACCAACCTTGCTGCTACACGACGGAAACCCAAATCATTAACCAAAATGTCTTGAACGGATCCATAGGAAATGTTCAAGTCCTCCGCTATCTCTCTGATGGTTAATTTGCGGTTATTGACCAACATTTCTTTTACTCGTACATCATCAATGTTTTCGTCGGTTTTCGATGTCGATGGTCTGCCACTGCGTTCATCATCTTCGATTGACTCACGAGCACATTTGAACCGCTCGTGCCACTGGTAAACGACCGTTTTCTTTAGAGAATCGTTGCCGAAACACTTTTCCAACATTAAGTCCGTTTTTTACGCAAAATTTAATACAAAAGTTCGCTGTTGAAAATTTAAATTCCATTTCTAAAATTGTAAAAAATCACCAACACACACAGAGATAGATGTACTCTTAGCTACGTAACTTTGTTACTTTGTCAAGCTATGACGTTAAGATTTAGAGGGAATGTCATCAACAGATTTACCAACTTAACAAAAAAAAAAAAAAAAAAACTAAAATCGGAACAATGGGAGCGCCATACGGTGGTGCGGGAACTTTTTGATCAAGGTGGTACATTTGTAGAAGATGGGGCAAAAGTAATTTCATAATCTGAATTGGCTGTCATTTTGTTAGAAATGAAAAAAAATCGAACTCGAAGTTTACTTGAAAGTGTTTACATCGATGGCATTAAGTTGGAAAAATGATATCGGTCAAATGGCCACCTCCGGAGTTGATACACATTTATGCTCGTTGTGCAAAATATCTGGCTCCAAAAGAATTTTTGGAATGGCCAAAACGGGAGATCACACAGCCTGGAAATTGGTAAGTCAAAATCTCCATCGATGCCCGAGCTGTGTGAGCGGTTGTTCCGTCCTGCTGGAACCAACAACGCTCGAGACACAATTCAGCAACTTGCGGCGGAAAAAACCAATTACGATTACACCGGTGCTGTCAGCGTCCCCAAAAATATAATCACTTTTGATTAGGTCCAATGGCTCTTCGTGCATTTCATGTGGATTCTCCCTGCCGTAGAAAATCATTTTTTTTTTATTCACCACTTAATGATTTTGATTACTAAAACATCGTCTTCTTGCATCAGGTTTAACAGAGCACGGGAGAAAAGTCAGCAGGCAGGCAACTAGTGAACGGTTTGCACTTTATAAAGAAACATCTTTACATCTGCTGATGTCAAATTGTGTGCATCGTTGTCTCGTCGATGTTTATCTACTTCCTCTCTTTGGTGACAGCAGTGATATTCTGGATCAAACGAGCAATACGGGACCGGTCAGTTCTTGTGACATCTCTAGTTTACCCAGTTTGCACGAGACCCTCAGTCAAACGCTTAATTGTTCGCGCATATAATGCAGGATGACGAAAACTGTCTACAACATAAATGTCAAAGCACAATGACACTTGACACCATTTGCAAAAATAATGGCACAGGGGTCCCTCTAGGCATACAAATCGTATTTGATTTGACTGGGGCTGACTCGAATTTGCTGGAATTACTTGATAATCGAAAATTAGAAAACTAGGAAACATTTCTTTATTAAACGTTTATTATACTTTTGAACGTATTAATATTGAGTATGGCACCTATTTGACTTTGAGTGGCACAGCGTTCTTAAAATACTACCTGTGTGTTCGTCTTAATGCCATGAGAAGGCCTACTACCTTAGGTTGTACCTATGCGAGTGTAAGAAAAATTGCTTCGCAGTCTTGCCATCATACTCACCGAAAGCGTCGTAGAAGGTGATGTCATTTATTCCAACCAAACTTAGGCGCATTATAAAGTACTTTCTGTTTGGTCTGCCTTCAATTTAAATCCTAACCGATGATCTTCGCATTGACTAGAACCCTACTACTATCTTCGGTTCGGGGTATGTTATTTCACTTTTATCAATAAGTCCAAATCTTATTTCTGTAGTAGCATCTGGAGAAGTCGGTGTTCAAACTCTCCTCTTCTGCTACATAGTAGAGTTCTAGTTTTTCTATGCAGAGGTTTCATTGTGGTGGCCAAGTGAAATCCAACACATCAGAAGCGGCATCTTTGACGGCTTTCTGGCAATGTTACCACTAGTCTTCAATACTTGATCCTGGTGGCATAGGAACTTCTTATGGTAGACTCGGTAGAAAAAGAATTCGGTGATCTCATGCGATTGTAGCCATTCGACGTAGCGTACCTTGGCTACAACAAAGTAGTGGTCCGAGTCGATGTTGGCCTGTCGGAATATTCGGACATCCATAATACTGGAGGAGTACGGTTGATTGATCAGGAGACCGGTTATGAGTATCGACATGCGGGAACCGCGTGCTAGCTACGACAATGTTTCACCTCGCCGTAAAGTCCATCAGCCTAAACCCGTTATCGGAGGTGGTGTCGTGCAGGCTGTATGTTCCGACAATACTACCCAAGATGACCTCGCTGCGAACACTTTCAATGTTATAGCTAGGCCACAGCTCGTAAGTCTTGTCCAAGAATTTGTAGAAGCTATTGGCAAATTTAGCCTTAGTACGGATTTTTACAAGGCACTCATTAACATGTCAGAAAGTCAGAACTTTCTCCCTAAGTCTGCCTCTAACGCAAAAATCCGCATCCGAATAGTCGCTGCTTTTGTCGTCGATAACAATCGCCGTAGTAAACGCCGCAGTTTTTCAACCTCTGTTTGCCTGTCCCGTCTCGTCGTACTTTTTCATTTTTTAGATGGTGGTAACATCTTCTTTGTAGCAGTCCAGGGCCCCCGCAAGTTGTTCGGCTGCACGTGGCAGATCCGAAGTTCGTTGTTTTTATTTGATTTTCTAGGATTGTCAACAGTAGATTTGTCTGTATCCGAGGCTTGTAGTTGCTTCGTAACTATGGATTTTTCTATAGCCGAGCAGTTATCCCGGCCGCAAAACCGCCAATCTGGAGGACCATCTCCATTACAAGAGCCCCATAGGACGAAAGGTCGGTTAGACCGAAGCCAGTAACCCGTTCCGGGATGTTAGCGTTGCCGTTCGTTCATTCATCATCCGCTACGATTCTGACTTAGACTCGGAAATCCAGACCGGCCTGACCTCCAAAATATGGCGAAGTAGCCCGGATAAGGTTTTATTTGTATTATACCGGGAGATTCATCCACTGTTCCGTTTATAGTCTGCTTTTAGTCGCGCTTATAAGTTTGGACAGTCGAGTTCAGACGGACATCCGTGGTTATCACTTGGAGGTAAAATGTGTGGAAACAATTACAATAGTGAGTATCGCCTAGTTGACACCACCTAGCTTATTTCTACAGCAACCATGCCGAAAAGCAGTTCTCGGAATATTGGGGACTAAGGGAATAGGAAGGTGTCGGTCCTAGGTCGGAGCATTATCCAGACAACATACTTTTCCTGGTTATAAGGAGGCTCTCGTGAAAAGACCGGGCTTGTGAATATAAAAGTTTTTCTCTAGATGCTTTCTGGTCGCGGTTCGTGCGCACGATGTTGTCAATGGCCAGGCACCCAAATACCCTATTAGGATGTACACTCCTCAGAGTAATAAGCCTAGAGTACTCGGGATTGCAGTTAAGTTAGATTAACCAGCTTAAGCAGGTAGCAAATCGTATTATAAAACACTAAGTAATGACAGTAAAGTTTTTAGGTCGAAAGGCAAATAGGTAGTTATGGTATTATAGTTAATTTTAGAGTCCTTGCTTAAGCACGTTTGTCTAGGTTGATCTGTATTCGACAAACGCAAATAAATGTTTGAAAACTACAATTTTTGAATGTACAGTCATATACAACTCGTACTGTATTAGAAAGTTAACTACGATGGTAACTCACTGTTATGGGTAAACCTACCCTTGCCATCAATATTCACGTGCATTGCATGCGGCTATCACGTGACTGCTTTATTATAAACAGTTCCCAACCATTCCATCACAAATCCATATCCAACCATCAGCCATGGTTCAGTATAGATTTTTAAGGGATGATGGCTACTAAGGAAGGCATGGTTAAATGGGACCACTGTGTAGTGTGTACCAGTGCCAGGAATACATGTGACCTGGAGATTTACATATGAGATATGCGCTCGTATGTAAGCATCTGCAATTGTATTCTCTCCGTTTCTGTCATAACTACTGGCATAACCTAACTCATTTCTGGGGTATGGGCAGATGAACCAAATACCAAATCAATTTCTGTTGATTCAATAAAACAGGTGCGTAGGAGTGCAAGCAACATTTGAAACAAAGAGGCTATAGTGGATATGCGTATGTGTGTGCTTTCTACGTCCTCTAATCTCGTAATAACATTCGGATTATTAATGCATCTTCGCATTCTACGTATTGACAACCTCAGTTGACATTAAAAAAAAAAACAAATTCAACAGATAAAGACGGATAAAAGGTCATTGCATTTATGTGGCTATGTGGGTGGTTGTTTTTTTTTTGCATTTGACAGCAACAAATGCGTCAGTTAATTCTGAGACAAAGTTTATGTCTATTGGATAACTAGGTACAATAGAATTCGTACCATTGAGGAGAAAGAGCAATAACCAGCAGTGACATTATCACTCGTAAGACATTTATACAGCGATAAAGGGGTTGCCCGGATAATGTTTCGACAACTTTGAGAGGACATTGATTGACACACTTTTTGAGAAAAAAAAAACAAAGGGATAGGGGGTGGGAAATGCATCCCCTAGGAGATACAGAACCTTATGCTGCCCTTTGAGAAAATAACACACAGTACGCCGTCGGTAAAAGCAACCGATAAAAATTCGAATTGAGGTTGTTGCAATAACCGAGTCAGTCTTGAATTAGAATTTAACGTGAAAACCAGAATATACAGTCCTTGGCTATATTTACAGCTATTTTAATTAGGTTTTCGAATAAACTATTTCCTACTTTTTTATACAAATAAAATAACATATTTAATGGAAAAAAAATTTTTTATTAATATTTTCAATATTTTTGTTATTTTTTTCAATATTTTGTTGAGCCTCCTTTTGCTTTCCTGCATTTCTGTAGTAGCGTAGTTCTTGTTGTGACCGCATCTTTAGCCACTTCCCTTTTCATAAGCTCCCACACGTTTTCAATTGGGTTGTTCATGTCAGGGCTGTTTCCCGACCAGTCCAATAGAGGGATGTTTTCTTCCCTTAAATAAGTTTTTATAGACCGGGCTGTATGGCATGGAGCTCCATCTTGCATAAAAATATATGGTTCACCATTCGGGAACCATTCTCTGACAGAGGACAATGTCAAAAAAAATACATGAAATGGTGATACCACAAAAATTAGTACTGAGCGCACACGCCATATTTTGGGCAATATTCAGCATATGAAAAAGTTATCCTGCCGCTGTGTGCCGCGAATGCTCACTTTTGACACGAACACGAGAGCACTTCGAAAGAGTGTCTGGACTTGCTGATACGAAATCGGGCGGACTTTTGGCGTCGATTGGTAACTGGACAGAGTAAAAGGATCATCCTTGGGCAAACCTCGAAGAGCAAATCGAAGAAAACGGCGCTGGCGCTGGCACTGGCGCTAGATGCTTTCGATTCTCGAGATATGAACGCGAACTGGCGTACTCCAGGACGTGGGCGAACAAAGGTAATATAGAAGGACCTGGTCACGTATGGATTGGTGAATTCTTTGGACCATTGTTTTACAAAACCTAGTGCAGAGTTGGCTTTAAGGATTATCCCATCCATATCCAAACGGAAGTTGAGCTCCCTATCACACAAAATGCCGAGGTCGCGAAGAGATTCAACGGTGATGGCGTTATTAAGTTCCAAGCAATTTTTAAGACACCAGATCGAAAAACTATCAAGGTCTTGTTGAAGGAGGTAGGAGTCATGGGGAGAGAGGCCATTTGGTATCGTCGACGTAAAGGGTTATTTATGGTTAATATAAAAACAAGCGGACCGAGATGGCTGCCTTAAGGAACTCCAGAGGTGGCCAAAAATAGAGCGGAGTGGGCTGACCTAAAGCGAACACTGTAAAATCGGTTTTCGAGGTAAGAGGATATCCATTTTAACAGTATGGGTTCAAAGTCGAGGGCAGACAATTTGAAGAGTATTAATTGATGAGAGATTTTATCGAAGGTTTTGCTAAAATCGGTTGCAACTACATCGACTTCGTTGCCGTTCTCTAAGGCAGAGATGGCAAAGGATACGAATTCGACGCGATTTGTGGTGGTTGACCTACCCTTTAGGAAGCCATGTTGTCTAGGGGAAATAAGTGATTTGCATTGGAAGCTTAGAGCTTCATACAAAATACTTTCGAGGAGTTTGGGTATATGGGAGAATTTAGCGATTGGACGATAGTTTGTTATTTCGTTCTTTGATCTTTTTTTGTGGATCGGGGTTATCAAGGAGGTTTTCCAAACCCAAAGGGCAAAGGAAAGAGACGAAGAATATTTTTTTTAAGAAATATGACAGGGAGGCCATCTGGACCGGTTGTAAATTCGTCATTGAGTTGGTGTAATTTATATTCGATATAAGAGGGGTCCAAGTAGTAACGAAAATAGGATGGATCTGGTACAAAGGAGTCGTCAGTGAAGGATTGTTTAAAAAAGCTGGCAAATAGGTTGGCAATGGTGAGTGGATCGGTTGATGACTTGTTGTTGAAAGAGAGGGAAGGAGGGTAAACATCTGACTTTCTTTTGTAGTTAAAAAATTGGTAAAAGAACTTATAAGGTTGACTTGCGCATTATTAAGGTAAAGCTGGTGAAGATAAGCACCAAGATAGTTGGAATAGTCGGAAAAGGATCTGGTACGCACGAAAACAGCCCATAACTTGTTTCTCTTATTTCGTAAGGAACGAAGCTTGCAATTATACCAGGGAGGACTAGTAGATGATGTTTTAAGCCGGGAAAACGGAACGTAAAAGCTAAAAGAATTAAATATTTCTTTATAAAAAAAATGGATAAGGCATCATTTACACTTAGGTTGTGAAAGTTAAAGGGGGATCTGCTAAGATAGTCACTGATTTTGTGAAAGTTTGCTTTAAGAAAGTCGTAGGATGAGAGAGTGTTGTGAGAGGAGTGAACTGGAAAGAAGAGTTTTGAAAAAATGAAAGTAGAAGGAGGGGATGGTAGTTGTCGATTGTAGAGAGAGATAGGGGACAAAGTGAGAATCTATAGGTGAAAATAAGGTCCAATTGCCTGCCCATATACGAGGGCGGGTCAATAATTCCGTGCATTTTTGAATTTCTGACCTCTTTACTGAAACAGCAACACTGCTCCTGTCAACAGGCATCTGTCAGTTGACTCCTGTTAAAATTTAAACTTGCTGCGTCAGTTAGTTTGTGTTTGACAGCTATTTTTATCAGACTACTCACTAATTTGAGGAGAAAATGGAAAAAAGTGAATTTCGTGTGCTTATTAAGCATTATTTCTTGCGAAAAAAAACCATTACCGAGACCAAGGCTAAGCTTGATAAATACTATGGGGACTCTGCACCATCGATTTCAATGGTAAAAAAAGTGGTTTACTGAATTTCGTTGTGGCCGTACAAGCACTGAAGATGCCGAACGTCCTGGACGCCCAGTTGAGGTCTCTACACCCGAAACAATCGAAAAAATTCACGATATGGTGTTGGCCGACCGAAGATTGAAAGTGCGAGAGATTGTGGAAGCCGTAGGGATGTCTGTCGCATGGCTCAGTGGTTTCAATTTTGAATGATCACTTGGGCATGAGAAAGCTTTCCGCAAGATGGGTGCCGCGTTTGCTCACAGTCGACCACAAACGCAATCGTGTAACAACTTCACAGGAAGGTTTGTTTGGCGTTATTTAATCGCAATATGGAGGAGTTTTTGCGCCGTTTTGTAACCGTGGACGAAACATGGATCCATCACAACACACCAGAGAACAAACAACAGTCAAAACAGTGGGTTTCTAAGGGTGAATCGGCGCCAAAGAAAGCCAAGGTGCGTTTGTCAGCCAATAAAGTTATGGCGACTGTTTTTTGGGATGCACGCGGGATAATCCACATTGACTACCTTCAAAAGGGAAGAACAATCAATGGGGAATATTATGCCAACTTATTGGACCGATTCAATGACGATTTGAAAAAAAAACGACCTCATTTGGAAAAAAAAAAGTTCTTTTCCACCAAGACAATGCAAGGGTGCACACATGTGCAGTTGCCATGGCAAAAATCCATGAATTGGGCTATGAATTGCTCCCTCATCCATCCCTATTCTCCAGATTTGGCTCCGAGCGACTACTTCTTGTCCCAAACCTGAAGAAATGGCTTGGTGGAAAAAGATTTGACTCCAATGATGAAGTCATCTCGCAAACAAAGGCATATTTTGAGGACCTCGACAAATCATTTTTTTTGGAAGGGATAAAAAAATTGGAGAAGCGTTGGACAAAGTGTATAGAGCTCAAGGGAGACTACGTTGAAAAATAAAATTATTTTTTTATCAAAATATCTGTTTTAATCCAAAAGTCTTATTGACCCGCCCTCGTAAGTCGTAGGATGAGAGAGTGTTGTGAGAGGAGTGAACTGGAAAGAAGAGTTATGAAAAAATGAAAGTAGAAGGGGGGATGATAGTTGTCGATTGTAGAGAGAGATAGGGGACAAAGTGAGAATCTGTAGGTGAAAATAAGGTCCAATTGCCTGCCCATATATTTGGATACATCACTGACCTGGCATAGACTTGAGTCTGTTAAGCGATCTAAGAAGAGACATTCCTTAGCTGAGTTGGCATTTGAAGCGATGAAGAACGATTGATCGTCTGATGGAGTCCACTGTAGCTGAGGAAGATTAAGGTCGCCGAAAATAAAGAAATCGTCAGTAGAGACAGTGCTGTATTCGCTCATTTCTTGAGAAATGCCATTCCGCCAGCTACGTCACATGCCAAGTTCTTCTTTACATCGAAGTAAAATGTGTGGTTTTCAATTTTCAGCTTATCTCCTTGCTATTGTGTGCTAATTTTCGGGAGTTTTGTAATTATCTGTTCTTTAAGTTTCAAAGCATGTCGATCTGGTGATCCCTGTGCAACGAGATTCCTATGCCTCTAAGCTTTGTTCCTGCCTGTAGAATTCGCCCAATGTCTTCTCTAGATTTGAGTTCCACGATGACATGTGGTGCTTACTGTGATGCGGAGTATCAATAGCTTCAAATGCGATCTCCATTTAGACGAATTTATTCTAAACTCAAACTCAAATTTTAATACATTCCCACTTTGCACTGAGATGATCATTGGATGGCAAGATCAATGATCGATTCATCCTCAATTTTTGGAATACACACGCCCTGCCCTTACATCCGCAAATACCAAAATGAAACCAATTTACGTATATTTTTTTAAATTTTATGTTTTTATTAAATATTTTCTTATATATATATAATTTTTTCTTTTTTTTGTTTACCTCTAAAAACAATCACTAAATAACAAAAAACAAAATGAAAATAAAACAAAAAAAAAAAAGAAAAAGCTCTCGAAGTAGATGCCATCGGTAATGTGTTACAATATATAAATATTTCTCGCATGTAGTGTTTTTTTTTTTTTTAATTTAAAAAGGGAGATATAACATATATATTTAAAAAAAAAACACAATAAAACAAAAAATTATATAAAATAGGAATCACATGAGAGTGCAATGTTAAATAAACAGACTGTTAAGAAAGAAAGTACCTCTAGAATGGAATCTAACTCATATTTCTATCAGCTTTCTCACATAAATACGAGGATACAGGGTGAGGTTTTTTTTAACTTGATACATCCAAATTACTTGAAAAATACGCGATATCGCGAAAAATGTTTCAGACAAAAGTCACAAAGTTCTGAAGGCGACATAAGATGGTGACCACGAACCTTGAGACCCATTTTCTAGGTAAAACGAAGGTTACTTTTGATTTTTCAAATGGTAGTTCCTGATTTTCATTGCTCAGTCGTACTCCTCAATGGGGCACACGACTTTGTCTTAAAGGCCTTATTCATTCAGTGTTAGATACCACTGCACTGGCACGCCTAAATCATTAATCGGTTGCCAACGTTGTTAGGGTGTTAGAAGGTCGAGATTGGTTTTGAGCAACTGATTATTATTAGTTACGTTTTCCACATTAATAATGCAGGCTATTTCAATTCAAGAGAAAATCGAAATGATATTGATTTATGGAGAAAGTGGAAGGAACATCGATGGTGCTGTTGCTCTTTACGCCCAATGTTTCCCAGACCAGATACGATCGCGCGCTTCCTTTTATCGGGTCATCCAACAATTCACTGGTGAATGAAGTGTGCAACCAATGAAAAGGAATCGGTCAGATAGGGTGGCTGTTCCTCGCATTAGCACTCGCCAAATAAGTCGTGAATCAGGAATTTCTCCAACGACTGTCTGTAAGATATTACATCGGCATAAGAACTTTCTAGTGCGGATTTTCGCAACCGGGTTTCCCTTTTTCAATGGGAACTTCAGCAAATTGAACGAGACCCCCTTTTCTTCGACAAGGTGTTATTCTCGGATGAGTCGACTCTCACCAATCACGGTACGGTCAATCGATATAATATGCATTACTGGGCTACCGAAAACCCTTTTTGGTTGCAAGTTTAACGCCAGCACCCTTGGAATGTTAATGTTTGGGTGGGAATTATTGTGGATAAATTAATAGGTCCATATTTTATTGAAAGCAAACTTCTTGCGGGACCATCTTCCAGTATTACTAGAAGAACTACTATTGGAGTTGCGACAAACAATGTGATTTCAACATGATGGCTGTCCAGCCCATTATTCCCAAGTAGCCCGGGGCGTATTAAACAATGTTTACCATCAACGATGGATCGGACGAAGGGGTCCGAGGCAATGGCCTGCTACATCACCTGATCTTACGTCACTTGATTTCTTCTTGTGGGGCTACTTAAAAAGTGAGGTTTACAGAAAAAAGCCAACACAACATGTGAGGACATGAAAAGACGAATAACTGAAGCTTGCCGGAAGATTACGCCAGAAATACTTCTCAGTTCTGTTGGTTCATTTAGAGCGCGGATAGACAAGTGTATTGAAGTGAATGGTCACATTTTCGAGCAAATAAACGTCGAAATGGGAAGAATTCAATGGAAGGCAAGGGGACCCACTCTAATTAATCACCCCGAAGGAAATAAAATACTGCTACGTCCACGTCGTTGTTTCTGGATTATGCTAAACGCAGTATGTAAAAACAAATGACAAGCCTACGAGCAATACGACTGAGCAATGCAAATCAGAAATTATCATTTGAAAAATCAAAAGTGACCTTCGTTTTACCTTGAAAATGGGTCTCAACTCATGGTCACCATCTTATGTCCCCTTCAGAACCTTATGACTTTTGTCTGAAACATTTTTCGCGTATTTTTCGAGTAATTTGGATGTCTCAACTTAAAAAAAAAACTCACCCTGTATAAAAGCAATCAAAACGAAAATATGAATATCATTTTTGTTTTTCATCATAAAAACATCGGTCCATATTACCAAGTTATAGTAATATGATTATATTTTCAAGGTGTACTGTTTATGTTTATTACATATATTATTATTTGAATTTATTTATTAATTAATATTAATATATTATTTTGAAATCTGGCTTCTTGTATAAAATTGTGCAAAAATATAATAACAATAATAGCTTACTTTCAGACGATTAGAGTTAGGCAGGCTGATTAGAAACGTGAATTCTGCTAACACTTAATTTTCAAACGAAGGCACCATTCTTGTTTGCTGCACACTTAGAAGTTAGTGTTGGTTAGTTAGAACACGTATATATTTGTAATATAGTAGTGGGACGCTTGTTCCATTGAAATGATGTTTAAAAATGGAATTGCTCTTGGCAATCGCTTTCTCCGACAAAAAGAAATAAGCTCAACTCTTATACTTTAAAATATAGTACACACCAAGTGATATGGAAATAGAGAAGCGCTTAACTTGGCCGAAAGAAATTTTGGATTTAACTTCGTGAAGTACTACTACAATATAAGAACGCTTTGGTCTGTTACTTTTACAATATGAGCCACCGATAGAAAACGATGTTCCTTTAGATTATTTTAAGGACATCATTGACAGCAAAAACTTCTGTCATAAAGTAAATCAGATTGCTGTTTATAACTCATCTTCAAATTTGAAAACAGAGACCAATCCTAATTCGATACCATTTTGTTCCCATTTTTCTCACTTTCATTCTTGTTGCTTCTCTAGACTCAACCATAAAATGATCCTCTCACTCACAAATTTGACTTTCAAAAGGCAACAATTCTAGCTCGGTTTTAAAATGGAAAGAAACTCTGTTAAATTCATACGAACTAAACCACCGATGCACGTTGGTTTTGAATGTTTGCAAATTGCAATGACTAGGAAGTAAAGACCTCAGCAGGGTATTCCATAAGCGAATTGTACGGCTTAGGAAGGAATCATGATATTTTAGAGGACATTCGAACACTGATGAGCATTCGTAGCGAGACGGGTATTCCGGTTAGAAGTTTGAACGAGCGGAATGCTACTGATAATTTTGGTAGAGGACTGGTGACATTACGTCGGGCTTTGTACTCCAACTTTGGGGCGGATAAGCACCTCACTCAAGTGGGTATGAATACACTTATAATGCCTCAGCATGGGTTAAGTTTTTTTTGGAAAATGGGATAGAGAGAGAAAGATGTTTGGGCTCAGTGGTTATTTCACTCCATGGGTGGCATCTAACATTTAATGGGGAGACTAAATTCTTAGTGGAAATTGGATTGATTGTTGTTAACTGAAAAAATGGATGAAATGTCTTTCGGGCGAGGCTGGAATTTGAACACCGAACTTTTCGATTTGGAAGAAAGCTCACTACCACTTAAGCCACGGCCATCCACCGGCCGGCCTTATAGATTGAGGCCAGATCAGAAGGGGGGTGAAATATTTCTTAAATCTCTTGAGGCAATCTAGACATTTCACAGCATTTTTCACGACATTGATTGTAGGTCACAACGTAGGTGGTGAAATATTTTTCGGTTTCGACGATCCAAGTGATTTTAAATCTCGCTTTGACCATAGCTACTCTGTTAGTGATCGCCCAATTAGTTATTCTGTTAATATCAGAATTTAATAAGTCGATCTACAGCCGAAGAGCAGGCAAGTAAGTCTGGGAATGAATTTGAAAAGCAGAGAGTACTGTCGTCAGTAAAGGCATATATTGGATAAGAAGTAGCAGACAAGAGATCGTTGATGAAAATTAAAAAGAATGTCGGAGACAGAACGGAGCCCTCGGGCACACCAGCATTTATTTCGTGAATATCAGATTTGAAACCATCCAAGACAACTTGGATTGGACGCTCCGAAAGGTAATTTCTAATCTATTGAAGAAGAGATTCATCGATCGCAAATGCACGCATTTTTGACAAAAGCGCCTGATGCCAAACTCTGTCAAATGCCTGAGGAATATCAAGTGCAATTATCTTGCTTCGCCGAATTGATGTACGCTTTGGTTCCACTTTTCGGTGAGACATGCCATCAAATCTACGAAAACCATGCTGCCGGTCATTGAGCTGCGGTTTATCAGTGTTTCCATAATCTTGGAAGGAGGGAACGTAAATCCAATGTGTCTGTTGGAGAAGAGAAAAGATCCGCCTTTGAACCACCGGTTGGACAAGCGCTGTTTTTTGTCTGCTTGGAAAGAGTCCTAAAGAGTAGAATCGATGGGAAAGCTTACGAACTATGCTTGCTAACATGGAAGAACACCTGTTCAGAGGAAGGTGAGATATACCATCTGGACTAGCGGATTTGTGTATGTTAAGATCTTTAAGTACTCTTGTTACTTACACGAGCGTGGAAGTGGATTCGTCCCATTGAAGATTCGACGCATTCAAGTGTAGGCTTCAAAGTGACAGCTGAAATGTCATTGTAAATGAGCATTGGGATGGAGGATGAGGCAGAATTTCTAATATTTTTAACCTTTGGGACATTGTAGTATTTTTGCCTCAACTTTTGGTCGACGACGTTCGTTTGAACTTTTTTCGGTTTTCCCCTGTCGGGCTGGTCTTGGAGGACCGAAAAGACATTTCTCTAACCCTAACAGCCTCTGTACAGCACTAGTCGTACCATGCCTTTTCTTTTGGTTTGATAATCTTCATCCGATGAGGGATAAAGTTTCTCATTCCAAAGAGAATGGTGTCTGTGATCATGTCAGCAGCGGCATCCACGTCGTTATCGAGGAAACATAACGACCAGGTAAAATTCCTAAATTCTTTTAGGAATCTTTTCTCTAACTGTGTGATGGGTGTATGAGAATTTAGCTGATATGACACAATGGTCTGACGAGCCTAGGGGGAAAAACACATCAACGGAGTACTTATCATGGTGAGAAGTTAAATACAAGTCCAGGGTGTTGGCGGTATGGCTATCAACGTCTGATATTCGCGTGGGGTCATTTAGAACCTAGCTGAATAATGACACTAGTTCGTAGCCAGGTAGCTTTAACATAGATCAGAGTGATCTGAGAGGTCTGGGCGAGGATCTATGTACCTGTGTTTCACTAAGTGCCAAAACGACTGGCCTGCATTCACAGACGTGGACGTACGCAGAAAAGTGATTAATTTTTAGCCCGCGAGTCATTATACAAAAAAATCTGTTTGATAGTAGCTTCCTCCCATTGCGGTAAGGAGCCTAATATTTAACAGACAACAGCATCTCTAACTTCATAATCAAAGTCTAAGATTTCAGTCCAGCAGTGGAAAGAAGATTTTGACTGATCGGGACACAATTCTACGCACAAGGAATTGTCTGTATTCTTCAATTTGTCGAAGAAATGTATCTCATCTAATATAAAACGAAAATGAAATTTTGTGTGTAAAATGGAGTTTGCGCAGTTCATTTGCACAGATTCGATCCTACGATGATGGGTTCAAGGAAAGGCCAGCTCATAATTTCATACAGAACACTGCGTTCATCAATAACATGCAACTTGGTTTGGTGTTAGGCATTTTCGAATGGTTCCTCGGTATTTTAAATTAGTTAGTCCCTACCTTCGCTAAGCACAAATGCTAGTTAATTTCCTTCCAACTTTGAATCTAAAAACTAGATCATAGAGATACCAATTTTGAAGTTTATCGCTTTAGCAGATTCCATCGAGATAAATAGTATTCCAAATATATTATTGTATAAATAAAAAAAAAAAGTCTTATAGTCTTTATACGAAAGCAGTTAATGAAAGAGCCAAACTCTACCCCAGGTGTATTTGTTAAAACTTCCAACTGACATTAAATCTTCTGATACAATATTACTGATACTTAATAATCAAAATAAATGTGAATTATATTTTTTTCATTTTCATGTCATATACTCGTTAAAAACCAGATCTAGGGGGAAAAAAAAAGAAAAGAAAACATCAGTTTTTCTGATAAAACACAAGTTTGCGTGAGGAATATAACAATCGAGCGTTAAATGGTTGTTCCGCATTGTAAAATGAAATAAATTTGCGCACATTCATTTTGATTGCACTACGACACTGCATGCTAATAAATTCGTGTGGCGATATATGTTATATGGTACTCTTCTGAGAGCTATTACGAGTATCTGCCCTAATGTACTGCTTTCATGTGCTTTGGTATCCAAAGAGGTTAACTTAATTTATAATAAAAACAAAAGTGTTGGCACTCAGCTATGAGATACCATACAAAACTAGAATACATTATACATACAATACATACATGAACTTTGAGTTGGGGGGAGGAGGAATATGATTGGATTTGTTTTGTGCCCCGGGTATAACAACGAATAAATATTAAAACTTATATCATATCAATCTTTGTGTCGCAATATTAATGTGAAAATATCTACAAAAAAAAAAAAAAAAACAAAAAACTAATAATAATAATAAAAAAAAGAATAAGAAAAGAAAACGTGTTTCGCTGATTGCAGCTAGCTCCACTCGTCTCTTTAGATTCTTTCGTGCACCATCAATTACCGCTTTTTTTTATTTGCCTTGGTCATTTTACGTTTTTTGACTATCATATCGTACAGAGCTTCAAGGCCTTCTTGCAGACCTTCTCCGGTTATTGCACAAGCTGGCTGTATGTACCATCCTTTGAACTGTTGCTGTTGCTGTTGAGGACCACTAACTCCTTTTTGGTGAGGATTCGTTGGCGTTTGCTGTGTAATTGTGATCGAAGTCTGATTATGCTGATGCTGTTGATGATGGTATGTCATATCACAATTTGCGGCTTTGGTTGTTTGATTTACTGTGGACAGCGCCGGTGATGTCGATGTTAATGTCGATGTTGAGATTTGTTGACTCATTGATTTATGATGATGATAATGTTGAGACGTTGGCGTTATGCTAGGTGTTTGTCCAGTATTTGGTGTGGTTGTGTTAGTTGCATGTGAGGATGAACTCGAACTTAATGAGGTAAGATTCAGACTTGGGTATAGAGGTGACAATTCATGTAAACCAAGGAATTTTTCCAACTCCTTTGGATCTCGTGCACCAGGAAGGTCTTGCTTATTAGCTAAGATTAAAACAGGAACGCCCTACAAATTGAATTAACAAAAAACAAAAATCAATGAAATTTTTTTTTCACATAAGAAATTTAAAGCTTAACCTGATTATCAGGACATTTCGCTGTGCGCATTAGTTCCATCTTAGCCTCTTCCATACGTTCCACATCGACAGAATCGACTACGAACAGAATACCATCCGTGCATCTTCGACAATAAATTTCAATAGAAAATATATAACAAAACTTCATAAATATTATAATTAAATATGGGGAAATATTTACCTCGTATAACTTCGCCAGAGTGGTCGAAGTTTCTCTTGACCTCCGACATCCCATACTAAAAAATGAACTCCTTTCGCTTTGCCGACAGTCCCTTGTATCTAAAAAAAAATGGACAAAATATTAAGAATGATCACAAAATTATGAAACAACAGGCAATCAGTAGATTTCTTCACTAACTACCAGAAGTCACGGGTGGGTGAGAGCCGATGGGATCACAGAAACATGTGCCCTCATCGGACTTCCTGACAGAAGCTGACAACGAAAATTCTGGCACTTTGTGCTATTCGGCATCCAACTCTGGGGTGAACGAGCCTATTGCTCGTATTTCTGCGAAGAGGATTCTGGCAGCAAAAAGTCCCAGAGAGGGAACAACTAGCCACGGTCGTGGAACTTTAAGCTGTATCACGTTGCATTCTAGGGTGAGCGAGCCTATTGCCCCAGAGAGGGAACAACTAGCCACGGTCGTGGAACTTTAAGCTGTATCACGTTGCATTCTAGGGTGAATAAGCCTATTGCTCATATTTTTAAGAAAACTACCAAAGCAGCAGAAAACTTGCCAAAGCCCCAGTCCCTGAGTGAACGATCCTATTGCTTGTACCTATTGCTTCGGAGCCAATGCAAAAGGATAAGGATGAAGAAGGTCTCCTTGAATCCCGAAAGCTCCATTAAGGTAGCTGTGGGAGACAACAACTCGACATTAAACAGTGTCTGTACGGATGTTACCAACTTTAATTCTTGTACAGGACCAACTCAAATCCTCCCAAACAACGACACTGCTTATGCGAAAAGGAAACAACTATGATAGGTAGCACTCGTGTAAAACCAAAAAGAGAGGAATAGCGGAGCCATTCCATGGGAGGAATGCCCAAAAACCTCCTACCCTTTGGAGAACTAAACCTAGACCGGTTCCTGGTAGCTCGAAAAGAGAACGGTAGACCGACACAACTTCCCCCAACATAGACATGGATGCCAAAGGGCAGAAAAATAACTCAGCCGATAGTCGACGTTGGTAATCTAGAAGAGAATTCTAGATGGTGTCAATGACGCTAAAGGGGCTGGGAATATCCTGCTCCCAAAAAGTATTCAGTTCGTCGGCAACACGAAAACTCCATGGCCAAAAGCCGAACTGCGTACTGTCGAAAAGAAAAAGCTCACGGATCTCACCAGAACTAAAAAAACGGCTGAACATTCCGAAGGACAAGATAGAACGCAACCTCTAACACTTCAATCCAGAACTTAACAGCACGGAGTGGGAGGTAATTGAAGTGGGAAACCACACAAAAGCCAACTACTAGATCCCGATCAAAATAACAGACTTTTCACAGTCGCCTTACGTGGGCAGCCAAAGAGGATCGCGAATCGCCATACTGAAAATGTCACCACAGTAAGGGGGTCTGCGTCAATTTTGTCGACCTTATGACCAAGGAATACATCGATATTGTCCTCATCTAGGAACCTTGGATAACCCGAGGCAAAATAAGAGGGTTGACATCAACCGAATTGAGATATTAAAATGCTTGCACAAATCAGGGAGGTTAGAAAGAGAGGTACCGGTGAACGTTGGTTTTAAATGTTTGAAAGTTATAATGACTAGGAAATAAAGGGCTAGGCAGGGCATTCCATAAGCGAGTTGTACGGCTTAGGAACGAATCAGGATATTTTAGAGTACGTCCGATGGTATACTGGTGAGCATTCATAGCGAGACGGATGTTACGGTTGAAAGTTTGAATGGACGGAATGCTACTGACGATTTCTACGAAGCACTGTTGGTGGAAATAGCGATTAAAACAGAGTGAGACACGAGACATTACATCGGTGTTCGAGGGTGTGAATTGAGTGACTGATATTAGTATCACCAATGACTCTCGCACGGTATTGAATCTTATCTAGCAGGTTCAGAGTTGTTTTAGGAGCACCTGACCAGATGTGGGCATTGTACATTGGGCGGGTAAATGCCTTATATATTGTGGTCAGATCAAAGGGGGTGAAATATTTCTTACATCGCTTAAGGAAACCTTGACATTTCGCAGCGTTTTTGATGTTGAAACCATGAAACCATCCAAGACAACTTGAATTGAACGTTCCGAAAGGTACTCGTAGTTTCTAATCCATTGATGAACAGAGCCTGACGCCAAACTCTGTCAAATGCCTGAGAAATGTCAAGTGCAACTATCTTGCTTTCCCCAGATTGATGTACGCTTTGGTTCCACTTTTCGGTGAGACATGCCATCAAATCACTAGTGGACCTGTTGCTACGAAAACCATATTGCCGGTCATTGAGAAGTTTTCGTGTTCCGAGATATTTCATGAGCTGACGGTTTATCGGCGTTTCCATGACCCTGGAAAGAAGGGACGTAAGTGCAATGGGTCTGTAGGTGGAAAGAGAGGAAGAGAGAGAAGTAGAAGACTGTCAAAATCCAAGTCAATTTCAAACTTTTGTCTGAGATTAAATTTTTGTTAAGTTACTACACCAACGAAATTTATGTTATGTCCCTTTAAATACTAAATTAAGTACTGGCTTACTTACGGGCTTTTAAATTTATTAATTTTGCAGTAAATTGTTTATTGAAGATCTAACTGTCCTTTATTTATAAAAATACATTCAACGACTGCGACTGCTCAAACTGAACTGCGACTGAAAGAATTATGTTCAGTACCGGCTGTCAACAATGAAATAACATAAATCAGAGCAACCATTTATGAATAACATTGCCGTATGTAGTAGGTAACATACGACTTTGTTACATGTTTTTTGCTTGGAATCTAAAATTGCACGTAAACATTCGAGACTTTGATCTAAACATTCCGTGAATATTCTTCTAACAACCAGGATTTTATGGCATTTTCCCTCCTAATATATGTGCTGCTCTCTCGTAGAAAGCTGGGAAAGCTTCTTAAATGAATTTTGAACGTCAAATTTGAATTCGAAGAAGATACGACCTTGTTATTCTCGAACGACGACTCGTAAAAGTTTGTAAATGAATTCAAAAAAAAAAAAAAACCCATTCTTACTTTTTCACAATTGAATCCAATCGTTGGAACCGTGTTTAAATACTGATCGAATTTAAGTCTATATAACGCTGTCGTTTTTCCAGCTGAATCCAGCCCAAGCATGACTACATGGAGGGTCCCCTGTTAGCAAAAAAAAAATAAAAAATAAAAAAAGTTAAATTATGCTGACAAGTGGTGAGGGAAGTACTTGACTTACCTGTGTAGGCAATGAATCCAGTAAATTTCCCCCGCTTTTGCCCATTGTTGCCCCCATATTCTTATAAAATATTTACTGCTATTTACTTTTTTTTTTTGTTTTTCCCACCTTGAAGGCAATTATTTTAGACTTCCCGATTAATCTGGGTTACCTAATTGTTTTGTTTTTATTTTTGTTTTTAGTTCGAATTTAATCGTGTTGTTAAATTAATTTTTTGTTTTCTTTTTTTTTCATATAAAAGGAAGGCTGATATATCACAGCACCATGGGGAGCAGGATGATCTTGATCTAAAGTAGAAATTGAAATATTAAAAATATTTATTAATGATGTATTTTATATTCAACAAATATAAACTATAATAAAAGATACATAAATATATTTACAACTTTGACAAAAATGTTATTCATGTATTTTAACAACATGATTCAAAGCTGCAGTGGATATTAAAAATGATCTATTTGGAAAAGGCTCGTAGAAGCTGGACTTGGAGCACTCAAGCCAGTACTAAAGCCAGATTTTCCAAGAACAATCAGAGAACACCGTTTAAGTTGGACTAAAACAAACATCTTCTGAGACTTAAAAAGACATATGGAACAAGTTACATTTCGGTGATTGAACCATTCTGGCGTGAAGAGAACCAAAGGAAAGACTGAGATCTGAACCTGATACCCCCTAAAACTGAAGATGTGATTGTTTGCGGAAGTAGAAAACTTGACACTTGCAGGTAAATTTTTCAACTGGACAATGTTCCTTGTCATACGGTTGAAATCGTAAGTGCGAACCTGCCTTTTTTTTTTACATCGAAGATTAATTTTTAGTCCTACCGAAGTTTCTACCATTTGTAGTAACAGAGCAATTTCCGTTAACATGGGTCAGGGTACACCAAAGTAAATCCTCGATAAATGCTGTCAACATTAGAGATAGACTCTTACTGTAGAACACTTTTTTTTTAGAATACGCCCAGGAATCATTTCGCAAATTATTGTTGACGAAGTAGGGGACACCCTGTATAAATAAAATACAGAATAACTTAGATATCGGGCTGAATTTGTACAATCTTCCACTTTCGCTTGTCAATTTGGTAAGGCAAAAGTTCTATCCAAAAGAAATCTGTCCTCCGTGTGTTTTTTAAAGTCCGAAATTCAAGTGAGTTTTTGAGGAAAATCCATCATGAATTGGTTTAATGGAACCATTGCAAATTTTATTGTTTACGTCGAAGGAAAAGACGAGAGCTCGGTCAAGCTAACGAAATTCTTGGATCAACCATTGATTAGAGAAAAACTCGAAAGCGACTGCTTTGTTGCAATCAAAATCGAAGGAGGCAGTGAGGCGTAACATATATGCACTTTGCAAGAATCTATCAAATTGTACCTCTGTCATCAATGTTCTTTATCGGAAAGAATGGAACACCATTGGAGGTTGCTACAGGAGTCATTGCCTCCAGTGAAGAATTAAATCGAAAATGTTTTGAAAATCACAGGAAATAGCAACAAGAGCAATGCAGCTTTCTCATCTGCAGCAGTCATTTCCGGTGAACTAAAACAAGAAACTAAAACGAGAAGAGAACATGCTTCCACAAAAGAGCCCTCACCAACTGCAGACCAAGAGCCAGAGCCAGAGTCAGAGCCGGAGTCATCACATGCTCCTATTAATACGAGTCAAATTTCAACCGAATTGCCGACTTCTGACGTAGAAACACAACCTACTACTGCATCGAAACCGGAAACCTCAATATCTTCCTCAGATCGCGATAATACTCCAGATTTGAAACAAGCTCCTAATATTCCAACTCCACCTGCAACGCCTCCAAACACCGCTGAAATATCTGACTCCCCGTCTCCACCATCAGATGAAACTCCTCCCTCACCAGACGCAGTTCCTACGACAACTCCCCCAACCCCAGCATCCACTTCAACTTCACCGCCACCAGAAGAAAACAACTTATCGAGGAACGGAAAGAAACTAAAACAAGCCGAAGAGGAACGCAGAGAACGCGAAAGTGAAATCAACCGCCGCCAGGATGGTAAGAATCCGCAGAAATTCCAAAAACAGCAAAAAGAGGAAGACTTTAAAGAACTCAAAGAGAGAGCAAGCACAAGGCAGCGTATTCTTGAACAGAACAGAAATTTAATCCACCTGCTGTGCCTGCTACCACTCAACCAACAACACCAACTACATTGAATCCGCCTACTAACAATGATATGTCACAAATCCAATTTCGCATCCCGAACGGCGAAACCAGTACCCAGACATTCGAAAGTTCAGACACGTTCTCCCCTGTGCGTGCGTATGTCAAACGGGAAGTGATTAAGGGAACCGGCATCAAAAACTTTACACTCGCCACAACATTCCCAAAATGAAGACGACTCGCAAACACTCCTTTCTCTCGGACTTTGCCCAAATGCTGTTATTCTAATTACTGCCAAGGCGAGCAGTGGTCCTTCAGCTGTTGTGGCCTGTTCAGGTGGCATTGTCAACGCATTCAACACAGTGTTTTGGGCTGCGCTATGTAAGAAATTTCATAATCGGTCGCAATAATGATGGACCAGATGCCCGCCCATTAAATACAGGAGCACAAAAGCGTGCTAATGAAGAGGACGGCGGCGATCCCAATGATTTACCTTGAATCAGGATGGGCCATCTACTTCCAAGGAAGCTTTAGTCTCCTTTTAGTTTGATACACTTATTCCAGTGATTTTCCAACTTCTTGATCCCGTCCGAAAAGTAATTTTCCGGAAGGTCAAAGCAAAATACTCCTCCGTGGCGTCGATGATTTGCTCGCGTGAGCTGAATTTTTTATTGATGCGCCATCTTTTGAGGTTTGAGAAGAGATGATAGTCCCAGAAGCAGCAATTGGAGCCGTAAGTCGTTGATTTTAGTCGTGGTTGCGATGCTCTTGTGCGCCGGCGCGTTGTCTTGCAAAAACAAAATTTTTTTTTTCGCTTCATGTGAGGCCGTTTTGCAGCGATTTCGGCCTTCAATCGCTCCAATAATGCATAATAATACTCGCTATTGATGGTTTTTCCTTTTTCGAGGTAATCCACGAAAAGTATGCCATGACAATCCCAGAAAACCAACGCCATAACCTTTCCGACCCATCAAGCCTGCCTCGGCCGCTTCGGAGCACTCGTGCCCGCTTCAGTCCATTGCCGGGCACTCATTCTGTTCTCTGGTGTGTTAAAGTGGATCCAAGTTACCAATCGACGCCAAAAGTCCGCCCGATTCCGCAACAGTAAATCCAAACACTCTTTCGAAGTGCTCTCGTGTTCGTGTTTTTGGTCATGCGCGGCACCCAGCGGCAGGATAACTTTTTCATATTCAGAATATTGCCCAAAATATGCCGTGTGCGCTCAGTACTAATCTCTGTGGTATCTGCCACAACCATTTCATGTATTTTTTTGACATTGACGTCTGTAACCGCATCGGAGGGCCTGCCTGTGGAGGCCGACGAAACTCTCGAAACCAATATTTGACGGTGTAATCTGACTGGAGCATTAGCCCCATAATATTTATTCAACTTTTCTTTTGTTTCCTTCGTCGTTTTGCCTCTCAAAAAATGATGTTTTATGAGAGAACGAAAATCGTTTTCGTCCATACTCAACATGATGCCAAACACATCAGCAACAATCAGCTGTCAAAACAAAACGGACTTCAAGGCACCACAACCTTTTTTGCAGTAGCAGCGCATTCTGACGGTCAAGGAGGTATATCGGCCGGTACGTTGGCAATTTCACGTTCGATATTATTTCTAAGCTCGATTTTGACTTGTTGGCATAAATCAACGCATGAGCAAGGTGGCCATTCGACCGGACCATTTCTCGACTACCTCCGCTTCAATAGATCAATTTTTTGACCAGTTGTGTGGCACCAACTTGTTGGCACCACATATCTCGGACTAGAGTCCATCCAATTCAGATCAAAACTATTCTTCCAACATGGCACGATAGCGAACGCCATTGACCGTAACATGGCGATCATTTTCATCGACGAAAAAATACGGTCCAATCACACCGTCCGGCATGAAATCCACATGCAATGGAGTCTCCTGAAGCACATGTGGGTTTTGTTGCTGTCCAATAACTCGTATTTTGCTTGTTGACAAAGCCATTATGCCGAGCTGATGATGCAGATGAAATTCAAGCCCAATCGGAGAAGTTTCGGCGCTTCAAATGATCAAGACGCTTCTGTTCTTGGATTAATTCGATCTTGTAAGGGCGTACGCTATTCATTTTGAATAGTTGACTCGAATTTATCCACTAAAGCATGTTTGATGGGACGATTATAGCAACCGAAACCGCTCTTAAAGTTCCGACCACCGACTCAGAATTTCGGTCGCAATTTTTTTTAATAATTTCCAAACGTTGCTCGTTCGTGAACTTCATCATGATAAAAATGTAAACCTTGATCGACGTCTTTTGACATTGACAGATCATAAAAAAATTCTAAGGGCGCGTTTGTAAAAATAGTTGTGTCCATATTGAAGAACCCTTTAGAAGGAACCTGAGTCGACTTGGGGAGACTTGTTGGATGAGGTTCACCCAGAACTGTAGCGTCATCTAAGTAAACTTAAAAAGAAAGAAGAAAATTACAATTCATAAGCTCGGATCAAATCATACCATGTTTCAGCTCCCTTGTTGTTAGATTCAAATAAGATTTTTCCATTCATCTTTCAGAGTTGTAAAGGGAATCGGAATACTAAGACCCTAAATTCCATGTAATGATGAAAGATGAAAGATACACGTATCTAAAATACTGGTACAAGCATTAAAATATTGATTTTTTAATTTCAAATTATGAATGTCATAGTAGTAGTTCATAGAATGGTACATGATGTAAAAACGAGAACATCGATTACCATTCCATCCATAACATCATAGCAAAACAGTTACTTCGGAAAGAGCTAAAGCAACAGCAAAGAGTTATGATTAATGGTTCAAAAAAGAATTCTAACCCACATACCCGTACATAGCTGATATTCTTTTATGGAAACGAGAGGTTTTTTTTTTTTTCACTTCCCAGGTTCGGAAATCAAATGACGCCTCTAACTATCTTTCACTCTATATGAGTACATCAGGTGAATCAGTTTCCAGTGGTTATGGTTGGTTTAATGTTGTTGCTTCCTTAAAAGTAAAGTTATGGCTTTTTGACGTTTTTTTTTATTCGAAGCGCGTTCTGCTACGTATAGAACCCCCTAACCAGCCATTCGTAATTAGTAGTTAGACAAAAAAAAAATTTATTTCGGCAAAGAATACAACAACATGTTGTAGATACTTTACATACCATACAACCAATACAAGTGAGTATCTCTACGGGCTATACAAAGGGGAAATTGACACAGAATGCTCTGTACTGTGACGGCCAACAAATCCAATTTTTCCCCCAAGTCTTTTTCAGCCAAATGAACATGCTAAATAACATGATCGGCGGGCGGGCCAAAGGCAAGACTAGGAATGAGGCTAGAGTAGGGTATAGCTGGACGATGCAATCGTTCGTTACTCAAAATTGAGGAGGATGTACAAGTACGAGTATGAGTATGAGATATCATAGTAGGTACTCGTATTCTGCTTTGATTTACATTCAATTTTTTATTTTTTTTTGCTTTTGCTTATGTTGATTTGCTTAGTTAATGGGAGAAATAACACTGCGCTAATAAAGCAGATGTGGCGCGAAAATCACTCGAATTCCAAAAATAAAGCACTGTGTGGTACTGGACATATAGTCGACACATTAAGCAACCGGATTGTAGTATAATTTCTTGCTGGCATCTAATTGATGTTTAGAGAAAGTCGAAATGTTTGTTGCATCCACAGAAAGATTTTATTTTTAAGTTGCAGGCCATTTAAACATGTGCGAAGTTTCGTGTTCAATAAAAAGCAAAACCAGAAGTGCGTTAGATACTTTGGCATCCAAGAGAGTATACGATTTGATTTCCGGCGAGTGATTGATTTTTTTTTTTTTTTCTATATAATTTCAGAGAAAAAAAAAAAACCAATTTACTTATGCCTTCTCATGCATATGGATAGGTGGCTGACTAGAGACTGTCCCGAGAATGGTCTAGATCAGAAGCGCAACAGCTCAAATTTGTATCAAGTGCTTGGTTTACATTCTCTTCCTGGTACCTGGAATTAAAATTACAGGTGCGACTCCTCTGGATTGGGAGGGGTTAACTATTGCATTACGTACAAAGCAATCAGTTATGAAACAACCTCCAGCCTTGGGTAATACCCACTTTTGACCAGTTTTGATTCGCATCTGCACGAAGATTGCTAAGAATTCTAAAATTCGTGTGAACCCGAAAAGCAGCGGAAGCCCTCAAAATCTACAAAGCTTATGAAGGATTAGTTTTTAACTGGCAACACTGTTTCTACAGACTGCCAATTTGACAGTTGAAAGTTGATTTGTGGTTGGCACGTTTTGCCATTTTACGATGAATAGATTGACGGCAGAACAATGCGTTTGCAAATTGTGCAAACTTATTTTGAAAACCATGATTCGGGTCGCCAAACTTATCGTGCGTTACGTCCATTTTACGTTGGACATAATCGTCCATCTGAGCAAGTTATTCGGAACACGATGAATCGTTTTCGCACCACGTACAGTCTAGTGGATTATACGCATCCTCAAAGACGACAAACAGTGCGAACAGAAGTTATTGCCATTGTGGTGCGCTATCGTGCACAGCAATTGGAGCTATGCCCCTCCAATTTTTGGAAGATTTTACGGAAAGATCGAGACTTCTATCAGCAAGGCGGTACCTTCTCTGGAACTGCTGAAATACCTGGAAGCGATTGGTAGCAGGGTGATTGCCTATGCGGATGACATTGCTATAGCCGTCTCAGGTAAACATCTTAATACCATTAAAGAACTCCTTCAAATAAATCCCAATAGATTAGCCCGTTGGGCAGATCGATCGAGGGTTAGACCCTCCTTCAATAAACGGCATCAGTTTAGTGTTTTCCGATACAGCAAAACATCTGGGTCTCATTTTTGACAGAAAACTAAACTGGAAACCTGACATTCAAGAAAGATTCAATAAAGCTACAATAGCTTTATTCTCTTGCAAAAAAGCCATTGGGAATAAATGGGGCCACTGGCTATACTTCTCGGTCATAAGACCGATACTTACGTACGGGGTGGTAGTCTGGTGGACGGCCTTAGACAGTACGATTAACTGCATTAAACTAAGCAGAGTCCAGACAACAGCATGTCTTTGCATAAGCGGAATATTGCGGTCTAGACATTAGACATTCTGTTTCATTTGACACCCCTCGATATTTTCAGCAGGCAAATAGCTGCGACTGCAGCGACTAAACACACCTGAACTTCGATTTGACAAAACATCCATGTAAGCTTCCCCTCTAGATCCTTCTGGGAGGAAGATGCTTTCATGGAGGACAAGTCAATCCATCTCTACACAGATGGATCTAAAACTGATAGCGGAGTTGGTGGCGGCGTTTTCTCAGATACGCTAAATCTAAGCCTTTCTTTCCGTCTTAAAAATCACTGTAGCGTGTTCGTGAACGTGATATCTGCATCTTTTCGGATTGTCAGGCCGCTATCAAGTCCCTGGACTCAGTCTCACTAAATTCTAGAACCGCCCTTGAATGTCGATCATCTCTTATGGAGATGGCAGAGCAGTTCAACCTTCACCTTTGTTGGATGCCGGGCCACAGAGACATTCCAGGGAGCTGTAGCTCTACCTATTCTACTGGAAAAGGGTTTCATGGGTATACCAATCGCTACATGCAAATTAATATGAAAGCTGGATGTCCACCAGATCTGGCCAAAACTAAATCTGTATCGCTCTGCGCCATCATAGGTGTCATCACTGGACACTGCCTCATTGGCAAGCACGCAAAAAGGCTTGGCGCCTTTACAAATGATTTCTGCAGAAGCTGCATGGACGAGGAGGAGGAGGAGACAAACCTCCACCTACTCTGTACATGTCCAGCTATCTCCCAGAGAAGAAAACTTCACTTGGGAACTTTCTTCTACAACGACCTAAACGATCTGAAAAATATAGACGTAAACGGTTTCCTACGCTTCGTCAGAAGCTCATCACAATGGGCCAATAGGCCTACCTACCTTGGCTTAAAAGCTTATAAGATCCAGCTTGTGCAAGAGTTGAAACCGCGTGACCATTATACGCGTCGTAGGTTCGGTGAATGGGTCGAAAACGTGATTCCTGTTTTTCAACGCAAAATTTTGTTCTCCGATGGCTAAATGGCCAGTAAAGACTTTCTTCAATTCATGGCTGCCAAATTGTACTTCTTGGAAAGAAGAGGCGATCAAGAAACGGCTTCAATCGGTAAAACATGCACACGGTTATTAAGGAAAAGATTGGCGGTGTATGGAGTATGTATGGAGTATCATGTACGTCTGACTGTTGGATATCGGCTGCACTGGCATTTTATATGACAATGATGGCTCATTTCATTGATGATGTGAAATAGGCATAATCTTGCCAGATATCCTTCAAGATAATAAAGGCTGTCGAATCAATGACACAGGTTCGAGAGAATTTGAATGTGGCATGTGCGGTTCACAGTCTTGAACTGGCACTAAAGACATCGACATCCTCATATGACATAGAGAAAGCCAGCAAAGTTGTGGGTCATTTCAAACATTCATCAACAAAGTACGCTCTGGAGGAAAAGCAGAAGCATTTGGACTTACCAGTGCAATCCGCCTTTTGCAATTTCACAACACTCGGTGGAATGCAATTTTTTTTAATCCTTCAGCATCAAACATCCAAAACCGGACTCCAATGATGCATGTGTTAAAAAATCGCTCAGTAACTTTCTCAATAATTGCTGCTAAGTTGGAAATTTTGGAAGAAGAGTGGACGTCTATAGATCGACCCTCTCATGCAAAAAATGTTGGGGCAACATATGGTATCATCCGAAAATGATGCAAACATGATAATATCATTTAAAATCTATTTTTCTACAGTGAAGTGGAGTGGTACACCTGACGTTTCTGCATGGCAAGTAGCATTTTTGTTTGACCTGCGCTTATAGCCTTGAGCATGAGGATTTTGATGAAAGAGTTTCTATAAGAGCTAATTCTAGAACACTTGAAGCAACAACACACCTGGTACCAAACAAAAAACTATCCAAAATCGGCTGGAAACATATTTTCATGAACCTCAATATTAAATGTTGGCCCTTTTTTTTATAATAAGCGCGCGCTCAAGGGGTTTTTGTACCCTTGAAATGTTTATACACAGCGCAGGCGAAGGAAATTTAGGGAGGAAGAAAAGACAGGTACCGATGTACATTGTTTTTAAATGTTTGTAAGTTGTAATGACCAGGAAATACAGGGATCGGCAGGGCATTCCATAAGCGAGTTGTACGGCTTAGGAAAGAATCACGATATTTTAGAGTCGGTACGTCCGAAAACGGGCTTGAGGGTATACTGATGAGCATTCATAGTGAGACGGGTATTACGGTTGAAAGTTTGAATGGGCGGAATGCTACTGGCGATTTCTACGGAGTACTGTTGGTGGAAATAGCGATAAAACAAAGTGAGACACGAGACATTTCGTCGGTGTTCGAGGGTGTCCATTGTTTGAGTGATATTGGTATCACCTATGAGTTTTATCGCACGGTTTTGGATCCTATCTAGCAGGTGCAGAGATGTTTTGGGCGCATTCGAACAGATGTGGGAATTGTACTCCAATTTCGGGCGGATAAACGCCTTATACGCCATTTCTTACATCGCTTGAGGAAACCTTGACATTTCGCAGCATTTTTGACGACACCGAATATGTGGTCATGCCAATGTAAGTTTTCATTCGCACACATATCGAGAATGGAAAGTTTATCGGTTTCGACGATGCAAGTGCCATTCATGGATAAGGGCTGGGTGTTCAAATTTCGCTTTAATGACAGCAGATAGCATTGAGTTCACCAATTGGTTATGCTGTTAATATAGGAATTTAATGAGCTTAACTTACGCTGGCGTTCGCATTCTACAGCCGAAAAGCAGAGACGTGAGTCCGGGAATGAATATGAAAAGCAGAGAGTACTTTCGTCAGCAAAGGAATATATTGGATTAGAAGTAGCAGACAAGAGATGGTTGATGAAAATTAAAAAGAGTGCCGGAGACAGAACTGAGCCCTGGGGCACACCAGCATTTATTTTGTGAATATCAGACTTGAAACCATCCAAGACAACTTGAATTGAACGTTCCGAAAGGTAATTTCTAATCCACTGAAGAAGAGAGTCATCGATCCCAAAAGCACGCATTTTCGACAAAAGAGTCTGACGTCAGACTCTGTCAAATGCCTTAGAAATGTCAAGTTTGGTTCCACTTTTCGGTGGGACATGCCATCAAATCACCAGTGGACCTGTCGCTACGAAAACCATATTCCCAGACATTGAAAAGTTTTCGCGTTTCGGGATATTTCACGAGCTGACGGTTTATCAGCGTTTCCATGACCTTGGAAAGAGCAATGGGTCTGTAGGAGGAGAGAGAAGAAGATTCGCCTTTTTTAGGTACGGGCTGGACAAATGCTGTTTTCCATCAGCTCGGAAAGAGTCCTAAGTCCTAAGTATTCATGAAAAAGCTTACGTAGTGGTTTTGCCAGCGTGGAATTTTGGACTAGACTCCGTTTCGGCGACGTAATAACTATTCACCGCGATAGTCTAAAGAATAGTAGAGATCATCAACAGGTTTTGCAGAATCTATAGAAATGAGTATGAGAAGGGAGCCATTAATTATCCAAAGTGAAGATCACCATGACCTTCCGGTCTCCACTTTCCGTGTGAGGACATTGAAATCCTATGCTATAAGAACGGCTTTTCTATCACTGAAATCTAGCCTAATCGGATACAGTTATTGAAAGAAGGAAAGCGACAAGTCAACTAAAATTTAAATAACTCAAAAATAAGTTGGCATGAACCATGTTGAGGATGAACATAAAATTTTTTGAAAAAGAGATTTTCCACCTTGTAAATGAAGCCTGGATGACTATAGTTATATATTTATACCTAACCTAGGGTCATTTTCTTTACTATAGAAACCAAATCCGCTTATGACAAGGACGACTTATTGCCGGTTTGCAGCTTCCGCTTACTAATAAACAATAGTGTTCGACTTTGTTGTTGTAGACGAAGACATATGACAATAGTATCATACATATCGTAAAGGTACGACTACTAGTGTCTAAAGGGTACACATGCTATTTTAGATTCGCAAAACATTAAATCCTACTTATCCCTTTGTATTACCATACTCAATAAATTAATTCAAAGATTAAATGCTTGAATTTCCATTTTCGTTTCATATTTATTCTCTACATTTCATTGACCACTGATTAAGTCCAATTTAACTGGCATTCCAACGTCGTCTTTTAATTCGAAAATTTCACTTCATCCGCCCAAGCTACTTGTCTTGTCTTGGTTTTTTTTTTTTTTTTTTTTTTTTTTCTGTTTTTGGTTGGTGTAGACGACCATGTATCTAACCTACACATATGCTTTATATCTTCTCCATTTGTTCGGCTTAATAAGCCGATGAATGAAAGAAGTTGCCTTAACAGAACGGTTTGTGTTATTATAAAGAAATAAAAAAAATAAAAAAAAATAGGGAAACTTAACTCAAATGTCTCCGATAGACACTTTTAAGGCGATTTTGTTTTCTGCTTCAAAAAAAAAAAAAAAACACACTTCCCTCTCTATGGGGCAGCATCATATCCACAACTTTTCATAAGCCAACCAACATCATGCGTACGATGCACGGCTGCTTTGGTAGGCATTAGCCTACTTTTGGCGACCAGTTGATCAGCTTGTATTCTTTGACATTGTCTGTTGTGTTTGTACTGTCTGTCTACATATACTCTATCTAGAACATTAACCAGTATATGGTATTTCAAATGCAACTTTATCAACTTATACACCACATGATGTGGGTCATTTCTACAAATTTAGATTGCTTATCACCCTCGAAACACGTAATTAATCATAGTTACTCGTAGCTACGAGCATACCATATGCATATTTCAAGGCTATTGAAAACTTCAGAAAACACCAAAACATATTTAGTTACTTATACAAAGAGTGATTAATCTCGTTCCTGTATTCATCGTGGTGATATTGTAATAAATGTTGCGACTGGGAACGCATCACACGTGTCTTTGATGACTACAAATCGAACAGTCAAGTAACTGTCATGGAGAGAAGTAAAAGGGAATTTTCATAAAAAGTTGTTGGTCCTCGAAAAATCCGCAACGTAATATTATCATTGCATTGGTGTCAGAAATAGGACTAACGAGTAGATGTAGTTAATTAAGAATTATCACTGAAAATGGAGCAGATCCTGCAGGAATTACCCAACTTAAATGTGAACAACAACGTGAAACAGAGGAAAACAGGATAGGTGCTACACAACACCATAGACGAATCAGCAAAATCTCCCTCGACAGCCTTTTGGTAACAAAACACCGATTGGCAAGAACACCAAATCCAATTCGATATTATTGCAGAAGCCAATTACCATACTTCGCGTAGAAGCTGTGTCCGTCTTAGCAAACCTTAGCCCAATATTACAATATATTATACGAGGGTTGTCTGAAAAGTGTCCTTTTTTTTCTACATAGTCTCCTTGTAGCTCTACACACTTCTCCCAGCGATGCTCCCATCTTTCTAACCCGTCCAAATAGTACTTGGCGTTTATCTCTGCAAAATAATTCTTCACGAAGGTGATTGGCCTCCTCATTTGACGGAAATCTCTGTCCTCCGAGCGCAGTTTTTAGATGAGAGAGAACAAAAAAAAGTCGCTTGGGGCTAGATCTGGTGAATAAGGCGGATGGTCAAGCAGTTCAAACCGCAATTCATGGATTTTCGCCATGGCAACCGCTGAGGTGTAATACACGCGCATTGTCTTGGTGAAACAGGATTTTCTTTTTCCGCAAATGTGGCCGTTTTTCCGCAATTTCTGCCTTCTGCCTTCGATTAAGACAACTCCTTTACTATCCCAAAAAACAGTCGCCATCACTTTCCCAGCCCCGAAAAAACAGTTTTTGCTTTTTTTTGGAGCCGGCTCGCCCTTTGCAGTCCACTGTTTTGACTGAATTTTTGTTTCGGACGTATAATGGTGTATCCAAGTTTCATCTACAGTAAATAATCGGCGCCAAAACTCGGATTTATTGCGCCTAAACTGCGCCAACAGAGCGTTGGAAATGTTCATTCGAACACGTTTTTGGTCTAACGTAAGCAAACGCGGCACCCAACGCGCGGACAGCTTTCTCATGCCTAAATCTTGATTTTATATGTAACAAACACGTTCTACTATCTCTCTTACTTTAATTCGGCGGTCGTCTAACACCATTTGGTGAACTTTAGCAATGTTATCGTCAGTGGTTGCAGTTTTTGGACGTCCCGAACGTTCATCATCTCCCAAGCTCTTACGGCCACGTTTAAATTCAGCTGCCCAAAATTTCACTGTGATCAATGATGGTGCAGAGTGCCCATACACAGAGTCCAACTCATTTTTGATTTGCGTAGGCGTATTGCCTTTCAAAAACAAGAATTTAATAACAGCTCACATCGACTCACTCAA
The DNA here is from genome assembly GCA_963966105.1 of Volucella zonaria. Taxonomy (NCBI): domain Eukaryota; kingdom Metazoa; phylum Arthropoda; class Insecta; order Diptera; family Syrphidae; genus Volucella; species Volucella zonaria. Next base: position 8,608,410 of record OZ014535.1, on the reverse strand, counting down.
ACGACTGTCAACTAAAAACTGCGCGTCCAAAATGACTGAAACTTCGGTAAGTAACTGTCAAAAGATGCACAACTAGCATTCACTAGCTTTTATTGCCGAGTGCCGCTATCTTTACGTTGCGGTCGGACACGGACAACCCTCGTATATGCGGCTGATGTCCAACATATATATACTTGTCGACTTCGCGGTCACAAATCGGGCCAATACTACGTTTCCCGTGGCGCTGCAAACCCAGTGTAGTTTTCAACAAAGCAGACCTCGGCTAATCTGCGAAAAATGATAAAAAAAGTTTTATCATGTCAAGCAGGCGTCTATGTCGTACAGGGATTTCAACTCCCTTTTCACAGAGTTTAGTCGCTCACGTGACTTTGTCGCTCCGCTAAGGGTATGTCTAGAACTGTCAGGCAGGGGCCTGATAAAATTCAAAAACCTATTTTTTGTAGGTCAGGGGGCTTCGCTACCCCCAGATTACCCGAGGTCTGCTTTATTGAAAACCACATTTACTTTACGGTTGAATTGAATGAACACTTAAAGGCAAGATATGTCCAGAGGACATACACGAATGGTCTTCTACTTAGTCCCTATGCTTATCGATAGGCAAGAACATCGGCATTGTTGACGAATACCCTGATGTGTGCTTATCTAGAAAAAATATTCCCTTCTTTGAAACTGTTAAAACTCTTGGAATCTTTTTAAATAACCGTCTTACAGCCTGTGGTCACTGAAACCTACTTGTAAGAAATATTTACAACACATCAAAAAGTCGGGAAGAACTTATCTTCCTTCCGCGGATGGCAGGCGTTAAAGCAACTCTTAATACTTAATTGGAGAAAGGCTCAAGAAAGGCGAACCAGCAACACCCAACTCCAGATATCTATTTAGAAGCAGTCATAATCCTAAAGTACGAACAATTAAAAAACGCGAAATTGCGATGATGTTGTCCCACATAGAGCCATTGTAGGGTGGCTTAAATGGTGCCAAAGCTCTGCTATATTTTGTGACACAAGTGTTTGTTATATACGACAGTCGTCGTCCAGCTTTAACATACACATCGCAGTGTTGGACTAAGTAAAAAAAATATATCGTAATGCTCTGTTTTATATCGTAGTGAATAACACGGCCGTACGTGACAAAAAACGGACAATATGTTAAGCACCGAGAAAACTCCTATTTCCGCGGTGTTACTTTTTTTTTTTTAAAAAAACAAGCGAAATCCGCACCGAACTTTTACAACTACAGGCCCCACCTTTTGGTGCTACCAGACCTAATTATGCTAATTCATTACAATAAAGAGAAAATGAAAGCGAACATAACAAAACGTGATCTTATAAGAAGTACGCGCATCCGCGGAAGTTTCCACATTAAGAAACCGATGGCAGTTTCTCTTTTTCAGGCTGAGCAATGAAGGTCGTCGGAGAATCCGGTTCAAAAGGCAAAAAACGGTCAAGTTTTAGGCGGGGTTTAAAGAAGAGGCAACAAAAAAAACAAAACATCTCGTAAATCTGAAAACTCCAGCAAACAATAGTTCTGGGGTTCGCAAATTTAGACAACCCCAAAAGCGGCCCAGTACTTGGTAGAAATATGTAGATTCAACTCTTTATAAAAGAATATAGGTACAATGCCCTGAAAAAAAAAAAATTACGGCTCAAGTCGAAAACAACGCAAATTGTCAGCCTCTTAGGTTTTGTCATTCAAAATTCAGTGGCTTTCTGAATGATATATGGTAGAGGTTAAAAAAGATGACTTCAACACCACAAGAAGCGAAAAAGCATCTGATGAATCAAGAAATTTAAAAAAAAAATTCTTAATTACTCGTACAGTGTGTTCCAAAAAAACGTGCGTTAAGTTACTTCTTTCACTTTACTCACATACAGATGTTTGTAGCCAAATTATTATTACATATTTCTATACTTCGGCGGTATAACATCAGTACAAAATAAGTGCGGCTTTTATAAAGCGTTTCGAAACTGTTTTCTTAGCAACCAACTCAAAATGGGCCACAAATGAGTTTTAAGTCGGATAAAGAGGAATAAGGATGAGTCCAGCAGATTGATCAAAGCAAGCACATCCAGTCGAAACAATAAAGTAATTTAAGTGTCCATCAACACAATAAAATGCCGTTTGGCAGAATCTGACATCAAAAATAGGAGTAACAACCTTAAACTGGTACTGACCCAAAAATATATTGAAAAGATTGGACCAGCATCATATTTCCAGATGAGTCATCTTTTTTTTTATAAGGCCTTGACAAAAAAGAAGCTATCGTTCTAATTCAGGAACAATTCGTTTAGTTTGCAAGAATTTGGTATTCAACTAAAATGTATTGCCCCAATTCAAAATGGCTTGATCTCAAGAATTAAAGTTTACTGCAGTAACAGATTCGTTGTCATGAAACAGATTTGAAAAAAATTAAGAAATTTAAACAATAACAGCACACAGCCTAAAAAAGAAGATTCCAACTACGGCAAGCTATACAAGATAGGTCCTTTGCGTACAGGAAGAACACCAAAGTATTGACGAACAAATAATTGTGTTTAAAGGTATACGAGTAATTGAATTTGACTTCATTTTGAATCTCGATTTTGTTTTCAGTCCCTATGTTGATGATGGCACCTGTCCCTCGTATAGACTAGGAATATCTTCGGACGTAGTTCTTTATCTAGCATCGTCTCTTCCTAAACATAAGAATTTCAAGTTATATTTTGACAACTGGTTTACATCAGTAAGCCTTCTTATAGCCTTAAAAGAAATGGGGATACTCTCAACAGGTGCTGTTCGAAAAAATCGAATTGGAAATTGTGAGCTAGAAGCACATATGGCATCAAAAGTGAGATCAACCATTACTTGTTTAGTGTACGATGGTTTGACAACAAATCAGTTCAACTTCTATCTTCTTGTGTAGCAGATCAACCAATTGGACTTTGCAAGCGTTGCAGCTCACGAGATAAATGCTTTCTGAATATTCCAAGACCTGCAATTGTCGCTGCCTACAATAAAAATATGGGACGTGTCGATCTCTCTGATATGCTTATGGAGCTCTACAAAGTGAACCACCGCTCAAGGAAGTGGTATATAAGAATATTTTACTGGTGCCTAGGAACATCGATTACAAACGCTTGGCTTCTTTATCGGAAGCATTTTCATCTACTTGAGCCTCAAAGAAAGCATACCACCTTGATCAAAAAGTTCACGCACCATACCACCGTGTGGCGCTCCCATTATTCCGATTTGAGTTCTGGTTTTTTTTTTTTTGTTACGTTGGTAAATCTGTTGTTGACATTTCCTCTGAATCTTAGTGTCATAGCTTGACATTTGCAACAACGAACTTGTACTCGTATTAAATTTTGCGTAAAAAACGGATTTAATGGTGCGCGAACGTTGGAAATGTTGGAAAAATGTTTCGGCAACGATTCTCTAAAGAAAACGGTCGTTTACCAGTGGCACGAGCGGTTCAAAAGTGCTCGTGAGTCAATCGAAGATGATGAACGCAGTGGCAGACCATCGACATCGAAAACTGACGAAAACATTGATGATGAACGAGTAAAAGAAATGTTCGTCAATAACCACAAATTAACCATCAGAGAGATAGGGGAGGACTTGAACATTGCCTATGGATCCGTCCAAGACATTTTGGTTAATGATTTGGGTTTCCGTCGTGTAGCAGCAAAGCTGGTGCCAAAAGACCTCAATTTCATGCAAAAAAGAAAGAGACTGAGTTGCGAGGCTGAATCCGATCCCACATTCATCAAAAGGATCATTACTGGAGACGAGACGTGGGTTTATAAGTACGACATGCAATCCAGAGATCTGGCAAGTAAATAGCGTTCACCAAATGAGCCAAGACCAAGAAAATCACGTCGTTGTCAGTCAAAAAAGAAGGCAATGCTCACGGCTTTCAAGGATTACAACGGTGTAGTGCATCATGAATTTTTGCCAGAAGGCCAGACAGTAAACAAAGAGTAATATTTGGGCGTTATGAGACGTTTGCGTGAAGCAGAAGCAATTCGCCGAAAGGGACAACAATTGTGGGCACCATGATAACGCACCGTCGCACCATGCCATCATTATTCATAATTTTTTGACGAAAAATGCAACAAATACCATCCAACAGCCACCGAATTCACCTGATTTGGCTCCCTGTGACTTCTTTCTGTTCAATCCCACTATGGGAAACGCGTTTCAGCAGCCGAGAGGAAGTAATGGAAAAATCGCAGGAAGCACTGATGGACATACCGTACAAAACGAATATAAAAAATGTTTCTAGGATTGGATCAAGCGCTGGCAGAAGTGTATTGCAGTCGATGGGGATTACTTTGAAGGGGACAACATACGAGGGGCGTTCAATATATTCTCGGTATCGATATGAAGGAAAATGCGAATTCAATTTAAATTGTTTTTATTTTTCAATATGATCTCCCCTAACATCAATGCATTTGTTACATCTTGAGATAAGCTTTTTTAAACCCTCAAAATAATAAATTTCCTCTTTCTCTGCAAAATACCGACTTGAGTTCTTCATCATCCGAAAATCTTTTTCCACGAAGACATTTTTTCAAATCCGGAAACAGGAAATAATCACTAGGGGCAAGGTCTGGACTATAAGGTGGGTGTTGGATTTCTTCGAAACCACAATCTCGCGCAGCAGCCTTGGAAACTCGCGCCGTGTGAACAGGAGCGTTGTCATGAAGAAGCAATACACCCGCTGCGAGTTTACCCCGTCTTTTCTTTTTAATTTCCTCCCGCAAATTATGCAAAGTGGAAGCGTAGGATGTGGCGTTGATGGTTTCACCTTTTTTTTTGTACTCAATGAGCAAGATTCCCTTTGAGTCCCAAAAAACTGTGGCCACGAGCTTTCGGGCAGACGGAGTGACTTTGAACTTCTTCGGGGGGTCTGTTCCTTTTTTATGCCACTGCATGGACTCTTGTTTGCTTTCAGTGTCATAGTGGTGGACCCATGTTTCGTCCCCAGTAACAATTCGATCCATAACACCGTCCGCGTTCTCACCTTTGAAAGGTTAAGATGGTCATGAAGAATGGTGTGAATGGTACCAATTGAAAGCTTGGTGATCTCTGCCATCATTTTCACCTTTATTCGGGCATCCTCAAGAACAAGTTTTTCGACTTCTTTGATGCTTTCTCCCGTACAAGCAGTAGCCGGGGCGCCGGAGCGGGGGTCGTCCTCAATGGTCTCTCTGCCTCTCTTGAACTCACTTGACCACTTTTGCACAGTTGATAATGAAGGTGCGGAACCCTGGTAAACAGCCACCATCTCTTCATGAATAGTTTTTTGACTTTTTCCTTGCTTAGTGAGAAATTTAATTACAGCGCGATGCTCAATTTTCACCATCATCGCCTCAGTTGCCATTATGATTCTGTTTAACTAGAGATAAAACGCGAATTAATAATCACATTTATATGAAATTTTACATGAATGCAATAAAATAATAGTATTACTTGATAAATAAGTCAATTTATATATGCAACCACAGCTTCACCCCGATACCGAGAATATCTTGAACGCCCCTCGTAGATTTAGATGAATAAACTTGTATTTAAAACTTTCTGAATAAATTCGGGAAGGTGGTATGTCACTCATTAAATTTCAATTGGAAATCCCTCATGCACTTTTGCAATCATCTGCCTTTACGGCGATTGTAAAAAAAAAAAAAAAACGAGGAAGACCTTTCACTGTAACGAAGAGTGAAAATCCGTCCCACTCTACTAGTTCTCGGTCGAGTAGTATGACTACTGAGAGCTTAAAAATTCTCAAACTTCCACATACTTCTCTAAACACAAGTTCTCCCTCAAGTAATGGGTCCTCTGGGGGCTCAAAAAAGTATAAATTTACACTGACACCTTTTAATACAAAGCGTTATGATCAAAACAGACACTGGGTTGTTTTTGGCGAAAAGCGCCTCCCTTTTATTCAAATGTCTTAAATGCGGAGTTCATCTTTGCTGTAACATTTCACACTTAAAACTTAATTTTCTTAAAAAAAATCATGACTCAAAAAGTGGCGTGGCCACTTCTTTTTGTGCACAAATACTCTCTTGGTAAGTACTATAATTTAGCTGAAGGAAGAAAAAAAATTTTTGGACGAGTGAAAAAAAAAAAATTTCGGGGTCGAAAGAGTTAGAATATGCGCAAAGTCAAGCAATTATAAACAATGCTGACTGGACTCATAACAAATATATGATGCACATGATTTAATAAAATTTTCCATTGGACTTCTTTTACGCACGTTTCTGTCGAACACACTGTGATTTTCATATCCAAAACAGTAGGGTGTTAAATTTTTATCTCATTAAAAATTTTATTCATAAATGTTTCATAATCACACTTACACTGTCGCAGAAAATCCCAGCAGAACATCCTGGCTTTATTTAGTTCTCATAATTTGTTTTGCTTTTTTCTTTATTTAGTTGTCTTGATTTATCTAGTTTTCTGATGTGTCTTGTTTCAAATGCATCACGATTCTTTCCCCTGAAAAAACCAAGTAAACATAATAACCAACGATTCGACAAGGTACAGTTAACAATATTTGCTTCGATGCTTAAAAACTGGTCCTCATAATTAGGAGCATTTATCCAATTGGAAAATAATTTATAATTTCCTACAATACAATGTTAGTTAAATTGTTGAAAAAGAATCAAATCAATTTATTGCCGTGTATTTTATTGTTTTATCTCCTTTTATATTGGTTCTTTAGTTTATTCGCAGCTAAACCATTTCAAGTTTATAGATGAGGTACTTGATAAATAATTTTTGGTTTAGTGGTACCTAGATGATAATTATAAGCTTTAACGTATCTCCGATACATAAACGAATATTGGCGTTGCCATGCGTAACACATTTGTTTATATTTCTATTGTAGACATAGCGCTGTAGTTAGATTAGTGATGATCTCTTTTGTTTGGCCGTGACATTACTCGAGGTAAACCTTAAAAAGAAAATACGAAATTCAATTAGTCGCAAAGGAATACTTAGGGGAACAATAAAAGAAAGCTAACAAATCCAATTACTTGGATGAACGTTAATATGACTAAATTTGGATTCCAAGCCATTCATTGACATCACTGCTAATGCTGAATATAAGATGCTAATACCATTAAGACCATTAATATAATTAATTTATAATTATATGTTATAAGGCCACGAAGGCCGCGAGAAACAACAGTCATCCTTCTTTAAAAATTTACATAATTTTCGGCATACTCGTAACAGTCATTTTGAAGGACTTTTACCTAACTCGAGTGTTCAATTGTGCAAAAAGAACTACCAGTTAAACTGATGCCTGGCCCACCATATTAGGGTTTAAAATATACTTTCTGCTTACATTTAGTCCCCAGGATTACCCGACCTAACAAAGAACACGCAATAAACTTTGGGGAAAATATCTTTATTTCTCTACGTAGTCTCCTTTCGATTCAATACACTTTTTCCCAGCGGTGTTCAATAGCTTCAATGTCCTATTTATAGTGAGAATCGTCGAGCTTCGTAAAATACTCTTGGCAAATCTTTTACCCCCGAGCCATTTTTTCAAGTTCGCAAATAGAAAATAATCCGAGGGGCAATTCGAACTTTAACTCATTTTAGCCATCGCGATGACGGATGAGTGAACTGGTGCATTGCCCTGATGCAACAAAACTTTTTTCTTCGCGGCCGTTTTTTTTGCTTGATTTCATCTATCAAACGCTGCAATATGTTCGCATAATACACGCCGTTGATTGGTTTTCCTTTCTAAAGATATAACCAATGCGTGGGCATCCCAAAAAACTGACGCCATGAGCCGATTCTCCCCTTTGAGTCCATTTGCTCTGACTATTCCTTCGTCTCGGATGTGAAGTGATGGACCCATGTTAGAGAAAAGATTCCTAAAAGAACCGTATGGCAATACGAGAAAGCCAACTGGAGCGGTCTTAACAGTTTCCATACAATGCCCCCAAAGGTAGTAAACACTTTTGGCCGTTCGTCAAAAATATTAGGAATTCTGCCTCATCCTCCATCCCAACGCTCATTTACAATGACATTCCAGGTGTCAGCTCTTTGGACAAGGCCAATCTGCTTGTTGCACACTTTGCGGCCAGCTCAACACTCCCAGATGGTGCGTCGTATCCTCAATGGGACAAATCCACTTTCGCACTCGTGTAGTAGCAAGAGTTCTTAAAGATCTTAACATTCACTAACCCGCTGGTCCAGATGGTATATTTCCCCTTCTTCTGAAGAGGTGTTCTTCCTCGCTGGCAAAACCATCATTCCTACTCCTTAGGGTTCTTTCCGAGCAGATGGAAAACAGCATTTCTCCAGCCCGTCCCTAAAAAAAACGAATCTTCTTTTCTCAGACCCATTGCACTTACGTCCATTTCCAGGGTCATGGAAACGCTAATATCTCGAAACACGAAAACTTCTCAATGACCGGCAATACGGTTTTCGTAGCAACAGGTCCACTGGTGATCGGATGGTATGTCTCACCGAAAAGTGGAACCAAAGCGTACATCAATCTGGGCGAAAGCAAGATAGTTGCACTTGATATTTTTAAGGCATTTGACAGAGTTTGGCGTCAGGCTCTGTTCATCAATGGATTAGAAATTACGAGTACCTTTCGGAGCGTTCAATTCAAGTTGTCTTGGACGGTTTCAAGTCTGGTATTCACAAAATAAATGCTGGTGTACCTCAGGGCTCCATTCTGTCTCCGACACTTTTTTTAATTTTCATCAACGATCTCTTGTCTGCTACCTATAATCCAATATACTTCCTTGCTGACGACAGTACTCTCTGCTTTTCATATTCATTCCCGGACTCATGTCCCTGCTCTTCGGCTGTAGAAGGGGAACGGCAGAGTTTCGAGGATTGGATCAAGCGCTGGCATAAGTGTATTGCACTCGAATAAGTCAAACTCCAACCAACTTCAGACTGCTATAATTTCCAAACCGTTCATGACAGTGAGCTCAAATTTTGACACATGACAGACAATTTTATTATTTACAAGCCTTTTAAATGGTTTGCGTCTCAGTTGTGTTGAAAAATTTTTATCCGCGATGGAATTCAAATGAGATAGTGTGATTGCTTTATATTTGGCTGGAAAACCACAAGTAGCTATCGTTAGAGCCCTCCAGCACCTCAACGTGAATAAATCATTTGTGTCTCGAACTATAGCTCATTACCGTGATACTGGCAGCGTTGCAAAACGCCATGGAGGTGGTCATAAAAAAAAACAGCAACATCGGCAGAAATGGTTCGGAAAGTGAAGGCTCGAATTGAGCGAAATCCGCGTCGAAGTGGAAGAAAAATGGCTCGTGAGCTCAACATATCCTTGGAACGGATGCAACACATACTGAAAAATGAGCTAGAGCTCAAGAAATTGAAATTCCAAAAAGCACACGATCTTACACCGCAACAGAAAAAAATTAGAGTCGAAAGAGCGAAGGAGTTGCTACGCTTGCACGAAAGTGGTGAGTTGCCGGAATTGGGGATTTTCCGATGAGTCGCCATTTGTTATCGAGCAATAGTATGTCAACAAACAAAATGACCGAGTTTACTTGCCAGAAAATTTACACACCTTCGGAGGGCCACCAGAAAGCAGGCAGCACCGATGGTGATGGTTTGGGCCGCCATAACCGCCGATAGTCGCTCTCCGCTCGTATTTTTGGACCGTGGCGTCAAAATTAATGCGATCGTATACCGTGAAACTGCCTTAGAGGCAGTATTGAAGCCTTGGGCAAACAATTATTTGGACATTTCAACAAGACTCGGCCCCGTCTCACAAAGCGCGCGTCAACCAAGATTGATTAAAAAACAATGTTCCACACTTCATTTCTTCGACACAATGGATTGCAAATTCTCCAGATGCAAGTCCGTTGGATTTCTCTGTCTGGGGTATTTTGAAGGCGAAGGTTGGCACTAAAAAATATCAAAGTTTGAACCACCTCAAACAAGCACTTCGCTGGGAATGGGCCAAAATATCGCGCAGAGCCACTTGCGTGCAGCGTGCGATGCTTTCTTTGGCCGTCTCAAGGCCATTATTCGCGCCAAAGGTATACATATTGAAAACTACAGAAAATTGATGTATTTTCCAACATTATAGCATTTTAAAAAGTTGGAGTTCGAGTCATTCACCCTGTAGATTTAGATGAATAAACTTGTATTTAAAATTTTCTGAATGCATTCCGGGAACTTTTTGATCAATGTATCAATTAACCACATAAGCCAAACGGTTCTTATATGTTTGTGCTATATTTGTTAGATCTCCCTCAAATAGACGTAATTGCGATTATGACTTTCCGGATCACCAACGTCAGTGGTGACATAACCACAATAGTCGAGATAATTTTCAAATCATATCGTCGCAGAAGGTCAACCAGCTAAAGGTTATAATATTTTCAATTTGATAAGCCCGTCTATTTATTTCCAATCTCTCAAAATATTTTGATAATTGATTACGGCCTGCTTTTTAAATAATATTACAAAATATCTGTCTACAATACACCGCTCCTACTCGTATCTGTATGGACGTTAACATGGCTAAATCGAATTATGTATGACAAAGCCAATTTCATGGACATGTTCTCATGCACATACTCGTTGCCATACACCATATATCCGATATTTTTGTCAGTTGAAAAAGAATTTCCGCCAGAGATATAAAATCTTGGTTATTCGGGATTTTAAATCTATTCACTGGCTCAGTCATGGTGCGCAAAGAATCTTTTGATAATGTGGAATTCAATTATGCTCGTTCGTCGTTCCTATTGATCTCCGAAGGTAGTTTCCGCACTCATATACCTAACATACAATTTCCTTCAAGAATGCTCGTGAGTCACATCTTTGTTGTGTCTCATTTCCTGATACATAGTATCTATCACATAAATACTCGTACTCGTACGTATTCCTTTTTTCTAAAATCGCTGTTGCCTTACTTTTTAGGAATGCTTGTGGTCAGGAAGATGTAACTACCTGATTATGGAATGGCATTCCTACATTATTTAAAAACCAACCGCTGCGTTCCTTTTTTTTTTTTTTGGAACATAAAAGATTATTCACCTTGGGCAAATTCCAATGCGCTTTAGGCCAGCCCGCACAACGTTGAACGGATAGTGAAATGCGGTTTTTTTTTTTTTTATCCAAAATGGCTTTTTGCCAACGATATTGCAATGCTGCAGGTCATTCAAATTAAAAGATGTTTGCTGATGCCTTGTTGCATCTTTATTTCCCCTTCCGATATACACAAAAATGTTATTGTACATGTTGAACCAATCTATCAACAGTGTATGTAGATACATTATGTACATATTCGAGAGATACAACCCCTGGGCTAGAAGAATTATGGAATAAAGCGAGCATAATCGCTCGGGTAGAATTAATACTGCGATTATCATACAGAGTCGATCCGAGCTACGAGTACAGTAGTCAAGTTCTACGAATCGTATTTCCTTTTTAAATGTATCTTCATCATTTAACTAAGCAGTAACCACCCTTGATGCCAGTAGCGCTTTTATGTACGAGTACTCGTTTGTTTAAATTTTTCGCAGGATGAAATAGGAATATGAGTGCACTGCACATGTACTGGTATGTACGAATGAACTATGATAATAAAAATTGCCATTTGACATAGTTCGCTTTGGAGATGCATTCGTTCGGATGTTGTGATGAGCGGAACAGAAGTTCCTCACTGCAAGAGGCGAATAGAAGTAGTCGTTAAGCTGAATGCTGCGTTATACGGGTTGCAATTGTAATTAATAAATAGATACGAGTATCCAGCACATGCGGGTTATTGGTTAAGATTTGGAAAATTGGTACAGCGCACTGAGTAATAGAAAATTGATGAGAATACGAAACCATTGAATGTAAGATTGTTGACTTTGATTAAAAAACAAATGTCTCTGTAATCAAAATGGTTTTTCAAACTCTGGAAAAACACTTAGGCAGCTGGATGTGTACTTGGAATTGCTGCAAGTGCCATATGACCTGACCTGTTGAGCAACAGAAATCAAAAACACTGTAATCCACTATTAGATTTGAATGAATCTCAGAAGGAGGATGCACGGCCGCCATCCATTCAGCACTCAGTATGTGCAGATACCTTGTATGGGCAAGGATTTTCAGGACTAGCAGAGTGTTGAAATAGAGATGAGGCAAATGAAACCCAAATGACCCAACTGCTGTTCCCATAGCCCCGAGGTGGGTTACGGATTCCCGAATACCGGGCTCCTTTTCATCAAATGGGCGGCCTGACCCTCTAGGTATGACATTATGCTTACTTACCTACTTAAGTTAACGGTGGACCTGGGCCTCAACCAACAAGTGGGTCTAATCAGCTTGATCTTTAGCTAGCTGCCACCCGTTTCACATGTTAAGTTGGCTGAGGTCCCATTCCACTCAGCGGCGGATTCGAATAATTTTCGGACCGGAGCATTGATGTCCATCCGATCTATATGATCCAGCCACCTTAGCCGTTGGACCTTCATAGTTCGTCGTCGTATTTTTTTTGTTTTTTTTTTTTTATAATTTGCGCACGCTCAAGGGATGTTTGCACACAGCGCGAGCGAAGGAACATCAGGGAGGATGGAAAGACTGGTACCGGTGAACGTGGGTTTTAAATGTTCGAAGGTTATAATGACTAGGAAATAGGCAGCGCATACCATAAGCGAGTTGTACGGCTTAGGAATGAATCACGATATTTTAGAGTGGAATGCATACCCTCATACTGATGAGCATTTATAGCGAGACGGGTGTTACGGCTAAAAGTTTGAAGGGGCGGAATGCTACTGGCAATTTCTATGGAACACTGGTGGAGATGCACAGTGCACTAGCTATGATATTGAAATTGTCCTCGGCGATTTTAATACAAAGCTAGGCAGAGATGGCATCTTTGGTCGTACTCCGGATTCAGGCTAATGAATTTTGCGGCGGGGTGAAATATTGTCATTCCCGCATCTTGACACGAGGACCTGGTGATCTCCGGATCTTTCAATCGTCAGCCAGATTAACCACATTGCGATCGACGTAAGGCACTCGTCCAGTATTATGCATGTTCGAACGTTCCGAGGAGCCAACATCAACTCGAACTATCATCTTGTTGCATCCAAGCTAATGCTGAGCAAGTTTGTCGTCGGACAGCTACAAGTATCAAAGACCAGAGGCAGCATGTCATCTCTGATGTTCTGGATTTCCCATGGCCACCACAAAGAAATCCCTGGTTTGACGAAGAGTATCGACAAGCACATACAGCTAAGCAAGAGGCATATATAGCGGCGCTGCATAGAAGGACTAGAGCTACTCACAAGCTATACGAGCAGAAGATGACAGACGAATACCAGCTTCACAGGAAGAAAAAATAAGCGCTTGAGATATGCTACTCCTGGAATGAGATCTGGAAGTTTTATCAAAAGTTAAATAAAAAAATGGCACGGACACAAACCCTGAGAGGAGAACAAGGAAACATAGTAGTAGAGCCGCAGTCGTTGCAGACCATATAACAGCGATGACGAATCAAATACCGCTGTCAAGCAGAATGAACCTTTCAACCTGGACGATGTAGACTAACAATTCCGTCAACCCCACCCGGATAGCCATATCTAAGCTTAAGTCCAACAAAGCTACTGGAGCGGACGGACTGATTGCCGCGATGACTTGGTAAAGGGCATACACCAACTTAGTTATGAATATCCTTATACTGTTGCCATTCGCCCGCGCAAGATAGAAGGAGGAGAAAGGAAAGTTTGTGATGTAGTGGTTTGAAACTCAGGTGTGTTTGGTTTCGATATTGACTCTCCAGGGGTTTGAGTCCGAATAGGACGGAGATTGTTCTTCTCTCGGAATGTGAGGTTGTGAATTTTAGCGGTTGTTTTGTGCTTGAAAAACCCTACAACAGCCAAATCTACATGTCAGTGTTATGCCTTCACACGTAGATTTTTCTGACTGAGTTCCAAATTACACAGATGAAAACTTGCTAGGATTCGAACCTTGACCTTCCGAGTGAGAAGCGATAGCTAGTATCACTACACCACGGCCATTCCAACTTATCTGTAAAATATGGTCGGACGAAAGTATACCCGATGAATGGAACCTCAGCATTGTTTGTCCGATTCACAGGAGACTCTCTGAACTGTGCCATCGCCTACAAGGTCCTATCAGCAGTATTGTGTGAACACCTGAACAGTCGTTCTTCAACAACCTGATTGGTCGATATCAGTGTGGCTTCAGGGCAGTAGATTCCACCACTGATCTTGGGAAAAAAAAAACCCATTCAATGATTTTAAGGCCGCGTATAAGCTATAGAGACGAGTTATACAGTCCATTCGTCCCTTTGTGCAGGATGACGATGGAGAATGCATGCTGCTCCGTCGAGGTCGGTAAAGAACTCACCGAGACCTTTGGTGTCAAAAAATGATTTGGACAAGGCGATGCGCTGTCATGCGATTTGTTTAACATCATTCTTGAAAGAATAGCGTTTTGCGGGAAGCACAATTTTTCAAAAGTTCATCCAATTATTCACATACGCCGAGGATATTGATATAATCTGAACAAAGCAGCATGATGTAAACGGCGCGTCGCTTCCGTGAATATTTAGTCGGAAGCGGCGAAGATGGGGTTAACGGTCAATGATGGCAAGACTAAGTACGGGACGGGCTGTCAACAAGAAAGGGCAGCCAACAGTGATGTCTCGGATAGAACGTTACCCTCGACAGATATAACTTTGAGGTAGTTAACGACACCAGCGCTGGGATCAAACAAAGAATAACTCTTCCCAATCGCTTCTTCGGACTAGGAAGGCAATTGACTAGCAAAGTCCTAACTGTAATAATCACAGGTCTGTCCAATGGCACAGAGACATGGACTTAATCAAAAATGGATGAGGAGCGACAAATTCCTCGGGTGAATTTCGGTCCCGTCCTCATAGACGGTGAGTGGAGGAGGAAATGCGAACGATATGAAGGACAGCGCACTAGAGGAAAACCATGACTCAGGTGGGGCACTTAGTGTGAAACTGTTGTTGGTTGACTGACAAAACCCGAAGAAGACTTGTCCGAATACCTAAAAAGCCAAAATACAGCCACGCATCCCGTCTGCTGGGTTTGTGTCTAAACTCTAAATATAGGTGAGAGTAATTTATCTTTTCGGTTTGCTTCAATCGCCAGGACAGAATGACAAGTTTCCAAAAATCATCACACATACTCGTATGTATGTACGAGTACCAACTCAAGGAGTACTCGTATAAGATTACAAAATTAAGCCGAAGGAGCCAAAAAACCAACTAAACCACTCCGAAACATTCGCATCTGTAGCTTGAAAAAAAAAATAAATAAAAAAAAAAAAAATTGCTTTCACTTTGTGTTTTGGTTTATTAATTTGTTTGGGTTTCTTTGAAGCTTTATCCTGTATAAAGCATATGGCTACGAGTATGTGCGCATGTATGTAAGTAGATGACCTCTCAAGTGGTGCATTTTTCTCCACGGATTTGAGCACACTTCTGCATACACATGTGTAGATTGTTAGGTGCTCTGATGCTATTAAAAGGACACAAGAAATTAATTTCAACCGAGTTGCTAGGTTGCGTTGACATCTACGAGTATGTATCTTCTGCCAGAGAGAAAAGAAAAACGCTAATATGTGGGTTGGTATGTACTCGTATTATATTAATCGGCGTCGGTGTTCTGCTTGTTTTTATATAAAATGCAGATTTTCTCCATTTGATATATCCTTAATCCTTTCATAGCAACAGCTGTATGGCTGTGCCACAATCAGCGAGTATATAAGTACACTTGTGTGGGTGTATTTTAGCTTAGGTTCATATTACAGAGGATACATTCATATGGATGTGCTAGTGTTAAACTTTTAATATCATTTTCGACGACAGCACAGCGGGAAAGCAAGGAAGGAAAGCTATCTGAAAAAGGCTTTTGTGGATGTGGTGTTACCAGCAACGTAGTCATCTGAATTTATATATGTAAAATGAATTTTCAAGCACTAGCTAGGGCTAGCCGTTATCAACGAACACCCACCACTCTAAACTAAATCATCTCGGGACGTGTCGTCCTTTGAATGTAAAACATGTACCAATGTGTCGTACATTATACTCGCATACGGTACTCGTAACACCTTTCACGTGTTTTTTGTAAAACGTGAATGTGGCATTTGCTATTCATGACGTCGTCAAAATGTGCGGGTTAAAAGTGCAAATTTAGGAAATAACGAAAAAACCGTCCAGAAGGATGCTATTTTCCTCTATTTGCTTGAATTATGTACTCGTAAATACTCGTATTGTACTTGTCGTTTCTACCAAATTCCTGTGTTTTATCTTTGAAGAATGGTGTCCGGCCTTGAATTCAATGGAAAACTCTCCAGTTAAAGACATTAAGTCTACTCGTATTGAGGTATCTTTTCACTTGAGTTCACCATATACCGAGAGTTCTTCATTTTCCGCTTCTAGATGGATTGGAATACTATTCAATCCGAAGCGCTTGAGTTTATGCGCCCAACTCGCTTGAATGCAAACATTTTGACAAGCTAAAAACAAGCTGTGAAGCCAATGTACCATATCTTCTCTTCCTACAAAATATCGTCTGTTTATTGTCGATTTAAAGAATGTTTTGCGTCTTCTTCTTCTCCAAAAGCATTCTCACTGCTTTTTCCCTAAGGCGCCTTAAGACACTAATGTCATTTTGGCTAATCACCAGCTCACCTTCAGCCCATTCCAAAGCTTTGTTCAAAATGGAAATGACTTCATTAGGCTTAATTTTTTTCTTTTGGCAATTCTAGCACACCGTCATCATCGCTTTCCTCATCACTCTGAGCGACATTATGGTCTTCTTCGTCTTCGTTCCATTTATGGATGTCTTCAGCTGTGCAGTTCGCCTACCCACGCTCAAGGGGTTTTTGTACCTTTAAAACGTTCATACACAGCGCGGCCGAAGGAAATTTAGGGAGAAAGAAAAGACAGGTGCCGATGTACATTGGTTTTAAATGTTTGTAAGTTATAACGACCAGGAAACACAGAGATCGGCAGGGCATTCCATAAGCGAGTTGTACGTCTTAGGAATGAATCACGATATTTTAGAGTCGGTACGTCCGAAAACGGGCTTAAGGGTATACTGATGAGCATTCATAGCGAGACGAGTGTTACGGTTGAAAGTTTGAATGGACGGAATGCTACTGGCGATTTATACGGAGCACTGTTGGTGGAAATAGCGATTAAAACACGAGACATTACGTCGATGTTCGAGGGTGTCCATTGTTTGAGTGATATTGGTATCACCTATGAGTTTTATCGCACGGTTTTGAATCTTATCTAGCAGGTGCAGAGATGTTTTAGGAGCACCTGACCAGATGTGGGAATTGTACTCCAATTTCGGGCGAATATTGAGGCCAGATCAGAGGGGGTGAAATATTTCTTACATCGCTTGAGGAAACCTAGACATTTCGCAGCATTTTTGACGACACCGAATATGTGGTCATTCCAACGTAAGTTTTCATTGACACATATACCGTGAATGGAAAGTTTATCGGTTTCGACGATGCAAGTGCCATTCTTGGATAATGTTCAAATTTCGCTTTATTGACAGCAGACAGCATTGAGTTCGCCAATTGGCTATGCTGTAAATATCGGAATTTAATGAGCTTAGCATACGCTGCCGTTCCCATTCTACAGCCGAAGAGTAGGGACGTGAGTCCGGGAATGAATATGAAAAGCAGAGAGTACTGTCGTCAGCAGAGGAATATATTGGATTAGAAGTAGCAGACAGGAGATCGTTGATGAAAATTAAAAAGAGTGTCGGAGACAGAACGGAGCCCTGGGGCACACCAGCATTTATTTTGTGAATAGCAGACTTGAAACCGTCCAAGACAACTACCGAAAGGTAGTTGCTAATCCATTGAAGAAGAGAGTCGTCGATCCCAAACGCACGCACTTTCGACAAAGGAGCCTGATGCCAAACCCTGTCAAATGCCTTAGAAATGTCAAGTGCAACTATCTTGCTTTCGCCAGATTGATGTATGATTTGGTTCCACTTTTCGGTGAGGCATGCCATCAAATCACCAGTGGACCTGTCGCTGCGAAAACCGTGCTGCCGGTCATTGCCAAGTTTTCGTGTTTCGAGATATTTCACGAGTTGACGGTTTATCAGCGTTTCCATGATCTTGGAAAGAAGGAATGTAAGTGCCATGGGTTTATAGGAGGAGAGAGAAGAAGATTCGCCTTTCTTAGGGACGGGCTGGACAAATACTGTTTTCCATCTTCTCGGAAAGAGTCCTAAAGAATAGGATTGATGAAAAAGCTTACGCAATATTTTTGCTAGCGCGGAAGAACACATCCTCAGAAGGAGGGGAGAATGTTAAGATCTTTAAGAACTCTTGCTACTACACGAGTGCGAAAGTGGATTTGTCTCATTGAGGATACGACGCACCATCTGGGAGTGTTGAGCTGGCCGCAAAGTGTGCAGCAATCAGATTGGCCTTGTCCAAAGAGCTGACAGCTGGAATGTCATTGTAAATGAGCGTTGGGATGGAGAATGAGGCAGAATTTCTAATATTTTTGACGAACAACCAAAAATTGTTACTACCTTTGGGACATTGTAGTATTTCGACGCAGATTTGAAGCCGCATTGGGCGAGGAAAAAAGTTCTCTGGCAGAATTTCATGAAATAGGTTACAAATTGCTTCCTCATCCAGCATATTCTCCAGATTTAGCACCCTGCGACTACCTCCAGTTTCCAAACATGAAGAAATGCCTCGGCGGTAAGAGATTTGCGTCAGATGAAGAAGTCATCGATGAAACAAACGCCTTCTTTGAGGGCCTCGAGAGCTAAAAGGAGATTATGTTGAAAAATTAAACGTGTTCCTTATTTAAAGGAAGATGCCTTCGACAATGTAACCTCTGATGAGATGTGTAACTCGGCTAGATAAGAAATTTGTTTTTTGGTTGTGGATTTGAAGTGCTTTGATGTCTTCATTGCTCTGTTTGCTCTGAATACCAATTTCTTCTGATCTAGCTCTAGTGATAAACCACGTTATAGATATTATCCTGTATAGCAGGCTTCTTTGGACTTGACATGATGTTTCAACGACTTTGAAGGAGCTGATGTCGGAGGCTTTGTGGTAGTGTAAGAGAAATTTCGACAAGACATGGGTTCTATCACTGAATGGGATCCTCTGGATTTACACGTGTTATAGAATTATCATCGCTTTAACGTAACATGGCTGCGTCTGCTCTACATGATAAAGCCCCCTCCTCTTGCGACATTCTCAAAAGCATATTTCGATTGAAATTAAGTGATCTTTGATACAAATGGAAGTCTGGGGCTTCGGACGGAATCTAAGCTAGAAATGGACAAGCAGCGACTATAATTAGCGACAGCTTTAAATTTTCCTCCTCGTTATACACATAACTGATGGCATTAAGCTATATTGTGACGAACCGAAGTGGCTGCAGTCAGTGAGTATTGTGCCGGGATCTCAAATAAAAAAAACAGATCGAAGGGTCAAAATTGAATTGGGATTCTTGATAGCACAATCATAGGTGTGCACCTATCCAGGTAACGAAATGAGTGTTTCAGGAAATTCCTACACAGGTCCAGAGACTATAGACTGCTTAAGGGGGCATTATGTATGTATATAGCACATCCTGTGTGCTCTGAAAGCCGGGCACTTACACTGAATCACCGCAAATCCGACATGAATGCCTGCATATGTACATTAAGTACTCGTACCTATAATTACCAACTTAATGCAATTTAACACGATACGATTCCTCTGGGCACCACTAAAGGCCATGCATGATTGATGTTCAATTCATTGGGTTTCGGATTGCATGTAACCACAAAAGACCTACAGAGATGATGACATCTACCGCTGCACTGGCTCGTGCCACCTTGCTGAAACTTGATCAGCGTCTTCGTGTTAAACCCTTGTCACCATGCTTTGGAGTAGAATGCTCAATTATAAATCGTTCACCACGTTAACCGTGTGAGCTGTTTCCAAGGCTTCTTCTAAAGAATAGCTATGGCTCAATACCATATTTCCCACCATGATTAGATGTTTTCCGATTCTGAAGGTCGCTGATGAATTTATTTCGGCCATTTGACCTCCCTACATATACACGTATATGTATGAACAGTTCACCTGTGCTACATATGGTTGCTTAGCAAATCAGATTCAATAGGACGTCAAAGAAGCTGCTAGGTCTTATACGTATAAGAGTATGTCCGCTTGGCCATCCTCAAAGTCCATAAGTGTCTTATTTTTTTTTTCAATAATTCATATTTAAGCAGCAACCGATAAAGCAGTTGATAGAGGGCAACAACGCAGAAGCGCAATAGAAGTAGGTAACTTATTTTTGTTTGTTTTTAGATAAGGAAAAGCTCCCCAACGCTGATTTAATCGTCCGCTTCAGAGACAAGGCAGACCTCTGACATCTTTGCAGCTTAGCAAGGATGAAATACAATATTTTTTCCATTCCCATCTTCGCATCAACTCAGCAGAGATGAAATTTATCCACAAAAAATTCAAAAAAAAAAAAATCGAAAAGTATCTCAAAGTAACCGTACTTCAGCAGTACTCGGCAAGAATTTGCAAAAAAAAAAAAGGAAAAAAAAGTATTTTTCTTAAAATAAAAAATAAAAATAAAAATAAAACATACTCACAAACACAAACAAAGATGCCATCCACGCTCTCGTTTCCCGTTTCACTCTCGTTCTCACCTTCATTGACCAGCTCCACTATCCTCCCCTAGTGTACGTAGTGGCGAACGCGCTCTATCACTCTTTTCCTTTTCACTTCAATTTCTGCAGATAAACAAATTCGGTTCTTGCCCAATTCTCACATTTCACTAATCCCAATTTTTGTCTCAATTATTTTATTTATTTTTTTAATTAATGGACAAGATACTGAATCTATACCCGAAAGACCCAACTCCCCTGTTGGGTCGGGTGTCAAAAACGCTGAAAATGCTCCTCAATTGAGGAAGGATATGCCAAAACAAGGAAACGCGAGCTCCGAAATACACTTACGCACACACAACAAACACACACGCAGAGAGATCACGCTCGCAACAACGAAAACGAAAATGAAAATGAAAACGAGAGACCAGAGAAAAAGAACAAAAAAAAAAATCGACACTTTGATGGGCGGGAAGGAGGGGGGTTTGTGAAATAAGGAGAAAAACGACAATTCAAAGAGAAAATTATTATTTTTGGTAGTTTGTTTTTGTTTATTTGGCCCGATTTCCCTTTCTGATACCACGCCACGGATTTTTCATTGAATTGAAAGGGAATAAACAATTAACAACCGTGCGGTCAACAACACAAATACATACGGACTGTGGACTGTGAGGGTTTTTTTTTTTTTTTTTTTTTTTTTTTATTTATTTATTATTGTTGTACTAACGGCGAAAAGTGCCACCCCCGACACACTCAATCGGTGACAGCGACAGCGGCAGCGGCAGACAACCCACTCGCTGGGAAGTCTAAATGAACACTGTTAGTGAATTGTGATTGTGAAAAAGATTCTCGAATTTTGGTAGGAAAACCGAAAACTGTACTGTACTGTGTATCTTCTGTGGTGAGAGGTGAAAATCAAATCAGCATTGCCATTCATGCACTTAAAAAAAAAAAAATGGCCGTTCTTCGTTTGCGTGGAAGAGCAGAGTCAACAAAAACAAAATGACGGCGGTAATATTTTGACGTTTACACCGAGTCTCCACGAGCAATATATCATAGCTTACCATCTGTCACTTTTCATAGAAAGAAAGAATTAGCTTACAATTTCATTCCTGAAAATGTCACAAAAGAGAGCACATCGATGTGTGCCACCATTAAAGGAATTATTAAAATTCGAAAAAGAAACGTAGAAATCAAAACACCCAGTTTTGGGTGAATCCGTTTTTAGAGAAAAGGAAAGAAACAACACAGTTTGGAGGAGCATTTGTTAAAAGACATTTTGTGGGACGATAATAAGGAATATCGTAACTTTTGCAAGATGACAATTGACAAGTTTGAAGAAGTTCTCGAATTTTTACTTCGTTTAATATTTACGAATTTTTATATCTAAAAATAGGTGCATCGGATAGTTCGAGAGTACGGCTTGCAATAACTTTGAGGTACAATGGCTACTGGTGATTCTTACAGGTCCCTTGAATTCTTGTCGCATATTTCCCGCAAAACGATATCAAAATTTGTGCTCGAATTACTTAATGCTATACTAGATGGAGTGAAAAGTGACATCCTTGACCGCCAGAATGCGCTGCTACTGCAAAAAAGGTTATGGTGTCTTAAAGTCCGTTCATATTTAGGCAGACATGCCAAATTTCAGTGCGATACTGTCTTTAGTTTTGTTTTGACACCTGATTGTTGCTGACGTGTTTGGCATCATGTTGAGTATAGACGAAAACGATTTTCGTTCTCTCATAAAACATCATTTTTTGAGAGGCAAAACGACGAAGGAAACAAAAGAAAAGTTGAATAAATATTATGGGGCTAATGCTCCAGTTAGATTACACCGTCAAATATTGGTTTCGAGAGTTTTGTGGAGGCCGCATCGGCAAGCCCTTCGATGCGGTTACAGAGGACAATGTCAAAAAAAATACATGAAATGGTGTTGGCTGACCGGAAAGTGATGGTGCGCCAGCTAGCAGATACCACAAAGATTGGTACTGAGCGCACACGCCATATTTTAGGCAATATTCTGCATATGTGCCGCGCATGCTCACTCCTGGACTTGCTGATGCAGAATCAGGCGGACTTTTAGCGCCGATTGGTAACTGGGTTTGGATCCATCGGAATACTATCTCTTTCCAAACCTCAAAAGATGTCGCATCAATAAAAAATTCAGCTTAAGCGAGCAAATCATCGACGCCACGGAGGAGTATTTTGCAGACCTTCCGGAAAATTACTTTTCGGACGGGATCAAGAAGTTGTAAAATCGCTGAAATAAGTCTATCAAACTAAAAGGGGACTATATTGAATAATATTGGGTATATAAATTTTTCAAAATTTGAACGTTTATTTAAGAAAAACATGTACAATAGTATTATTCAAAGTATTGCCCATCTGAAGCTATGACTTTTTCCCATCTTTCTGGCAATTTGTGGATTCCATCCTAAAAGAACTGCGCCGGCTTGGCAGCCAAGAATGAATCAAGCCAATTTTTGATATTCTGTTCTGATGTGAACCGTATTTCAGTGAGGGCGTTCTGCATCGACCGGAACAAATGGTAGTCAGAAGTGGCAAGGTCTGGGCTATAAGGCGGGTGGGATAAGACTTCCCATCCACTGTTTTCCAAATAGTTCTTAACCGGAATAGCAACATGGGGCCGAGCGTTGTCATGATGAAAAATTATTGCCTCGTGTCTGGTCGCATATTTCGGGCGTTTTTCGGCCACTGCTCTCTTCAAACGGATTAATTGATGGTTTCACCCGGTTTTAGCAGCTCATAATACAGCACACCCATCTGATCCCATCAAATACAGAGCATTGCCGTTGATTTGGCTGGTTGGCCGGGTTTCACATATGATTTTTTGCCCTTGGGGTTGTCGTAATGGATCCATTTTTCATCACCAGTAACAATCCGATGCAAAAATGACTTCCTTTTGTGGCGTTCCAGCAGCATTTCGGACATGCAAAACCGCCTTTCGACGTCTCTCGGCTTGAGTTCATGTGGAACCCAATTTCGTTTGAAATGGCCGCTTGAGTGACACCCAAAGATTCTGCGAGCTCTTCTTGTGTTTGGCAAGAATCTTCATAGAGTAATTCTTCCAGTTCTTTATCTTCAAACTTTTTTGGCTGCCCAGGACGTTCATCGTCTTCCAAGCCAAAATCACCACTTTTAAATAGTGCAAACCACTTTTGGCACATTCGCTCAGCTAGCTCATTTTCACCATAAACTTCTACGAAAATACGATGACTTTCGTCAGCAGTTTTCTTCATGAAGAAGAACTCCCCGCAAAAACACTTTTTCAGGCACAAAGTTCGACACATTTGAGAGAAAAAAAATTATTGTTGTTTACGCTTCAAATGAATGACATATACTGAAATGACGTAAAATGACAGTAGCTTTCCAACGCATTTAAAAAAAAAAAATTTTTTAATTCCCAAGGAGGTCACTTTTCACTCCATCTAGTAAACCATGCTATGGAGTGCGAACATTTAAAAGTGATTTGTTGTCGTTTTAATTATACTCATCGATTTAATCAATTCTCTTTAGACACCTACCACACAAGACGAATGGTCTGCAATTGTCAAAGATTTTGGTGTATTTTGGGATTTCCCGCACACTTTAGGTGCTGTTGATGGGAAACATATAAGGATCAAAGCTCCACCAAATTCGGGATCCGATTTCTTCAACTATAAGGGGTTCTTCAGCATCGTCTTATTTGTTGTAGTTGATGCTCATAGTAAATTTATATATATTGACGTAGGCGGTAACGGAAGAGCTTCTGATGCGGTAATAGACTTCAAGGCGGAAAACTGAACATCTCCCCCTCCAAGGCCTTTAAAGGGTCAACACGTTAAAACGCCTTTTTATTTTATTGGTGATGATATTTTCGGCTTGGATCGAAACTTCATGAAGGCCTATGGCCGAAATGGAAATTTAACCACATTACAGGAAACCTTGAACTATCGCTTAAGTCGAGCGCGATTAACAGTTGAAATGGCTTTCGGCAGGCTCGCATCTCGATTCAGGATTTTTCACCGACCTATAGAAATAGGCCTGGATAGTTGCATCGATCTGGTGAGAGCATGTTGTGTGTTACACATTTCTCCAAAAAAAAAACAAGTACCAGATAACGCCGAGCAAGTCAACAACATTTTGGAATTGCCTGTAACAATAACTCCATTGTCTACTCAAGGCCACAATAGGTATATGTATGCATGTTAAATACGAGAAAATGTAAAAAATTATTGCATGACGGATGGTGATGTTCCATACCAATGGAGTAGAATAAAAAGACATTGTTTTAAAAAGGTAAAATAAATAAAACAAAACCAATGTTACTCACTAACATCGAACTGGATGTCAGCATCGACCGCTGCTGTATGCAGCTTGTCGCTCCTACTACTTCTGAAGTATTATTACTTTTATAAAAAGTTGTGAATTTCAAAATACACTCTATTACACAACATTACATGTCCATTTCTTTTTATTTGGTGAGGTAGAAAGTTGAAAAGATTTGCTATGAAGCTCTGACTCCAGATGGTTGGTTAGGTTTTGCACAGTACTGTATACTTAATTCCCTTCCTTTCTTGGCGGCTTACAAATGACAAATGTGGCCATTTTAGGAAATGTCATTATTGTGCATAAAGCGAATAACCAAAAGAAGAATTAGTTAAATGTCAAGGACAAAAGAGAGGAATTAAGTTAAGCCGCGTTTACATTTATGCTCTTCATTCCGTAACAACATATGTGAATGGAAGAAAATTTCTTTCACTTTCCTTTCGGACAGTATGTCTTTTGAGAGATTAAGTAACTGCTTTAAATAGTTACACTATATCTCTTCTATGTCCCCATCTTCTCCATATTTACCATCATTCCGTCGTAAGGTTTTTGAAGATATCCCTTCGTCAGCTGATTAGTTCACATGAACGATGTCTCTTGCTGGGTATTTTGTACAGCTAAATCTGGATTCTTGATCCTGTGGCAAATGTATCTTGTCAAATACTCCAGTCCATCGTACTGTAGAGATTCCAGTTCATCTACCGGCTCTTCAGTTGTTATGAAGTCGGGATTAAGTGTCTTCTGTAGAGTGCCATTTAAATAGTCCGTACCTTTTAAATCGGGTGTATTATCTACTAAAGCATTGCCTGTCGAATAAATTAAAATTAAAAAAAAGCAACGTTAATGGCAATGCTCTAAAGAGATTTTACAACTCAACATGTATACTGTGGTGAGTTTTTGAGTTTCTCTATGCGATGTCAACCGTAAACTTGTGGTGTTTTTCTCTGATTCCAATTTTCGACAAGATATGCCACTTTAAAATTGTTTTGAAAAATTAAACAACGGAACGACCACAAAACGGTGTTTTTTTTTTTTGGACTCATGTTAGCAAATGTCAAAGGAAAACGACCCAATTTAACCTAAGAGTTCACCTTATAAACTTTTTTAAGCACAGATATGTACTCAGATCTATGACGTTTAGTGGCAGTTTATCTGTCGGTTGGTGAAAAAATTTAATTTGTTTTGGAAAAGCGTTATTGACAAGTGTTTGACATTTCTGAAAATTCATAGCTCTGTTTTATAACTTCTAATTTGTCAGAGGATAGCGGATATGCAATCAAAAACACGGTTAATAACTTTGTGGTTCTTGTCATGGATATGTTGAGATTGTTACTAGCGACACTAGATGGCACTTTTTCAATTTGGATTTCAAATATTCTAATCGGAATCCGGATTTTGTGTGAACTTAGCTATGATTAAACAAAAGAAATGAAAGTTATTTTCTAAAAATTTGTATCGAAACTGGAACAGAGCGCACGTCATTCCAATGGATAGGGTGATAGGGTGCGCAGATTAATTTGGAAAAGAAATAGTCTTAAATAAGGCTATCGTGACATAGAGAAAGAAGTAAAAGAATATCTTCGTTTGAAGTGTTTTGCATTAAGTGATGCCAGCCCACAAAATGATGTTTTTGATGCCAAAATCACCACTAAAACAAGGCCTAATGTACGCCTTATATTTTTATTAAGTTAATAGCCCTTAGCGATGGTAATGCCTTAGTCATTATATCAGCTGTTGTCCCGTCGGAGGCGAGATGTGATAAATAATATCACGAATAAAATGGTGTCTTGTACTGGATGATAGAATAAGAAAGTTGAAAGTCGGTATTTTGTCCTTGGAAAAAGCATAAGTTCAGTTTTACTCGAATTAACACCGAGTCCACGACTTGTGTCCCACTCACCGAGAAGAACATCCCTGATACTAAAATAACCACGCGACTGCGAATGTTATCCAACTCCGTCAAGATATTGTTGAAGATGAGGAGTCATGTAAGAGGCGGGAAAATACCGCCCTGCGAGTTACCACTATCTACGAATTTGGTTATGAGGTTGTTCCCCAAATTTGGACGAATGATTCTGATTTTTAGCATGAACTTGATCTAGTTGCTAAACAAAATCTTCTGAGTCAAGCTTGGTGAGAGATTTTAGAATGGATTCCATGTGCACCTTATTGAAGGCATCTTCTGTGTCTGGGAAGGTGACTAACGTATACTGTTTATGGTGGGATGATTCCTCAATCGTCTGCGGTACCTCATGCAGGGCTGTCACCGTAGGCATGTTGGGACTTCGATAGAGAAGATCTTTAGAGGGGACTCCGACATTCGTTTTGAGTATGTAGGATATAAGGCCTCTTATGCTGATTTCAGGGTGAGAGAAGTCACCATAAATGGCCGCTAATCAAGGCAGATGGTGCATAATCGGTAAAATCCCTTTGAGGCCTGGTGACTTGAAGAAGAAGAAACCAGGAAATCTTTCTCTCGGTTATTAATGAATTGAATTCATTCCAGATTGCGGGTTGCGTGACTTGCATACTAACTTCGCTATCTTTGTATCCCGGGAAGTGGGTGTTCATCAGAAAGTTCCAGTGATTCATCAAGTGGAATCTGTCCATGCCATCTGATGAATGCCGGATTAGGGTATTCTTGGGACAGGATTTTACTAGATCTAGCTGAATCCTTGAGAATTCCAAGCCTGTGACCTAGTTTTGTTCATTACTCTTTTTTTTATATTTAAGCAGTCGTTGTATTGATGATGTCCCAAGCCAGCTATCTTAGATCGGATACAAAGGAGTGCATCATTGCACTATGATGGGACAGTTTTCTTGCTTAATTTGATAGAGCACTAGGTCTTAAAGACTATTTCCATATCTTTTTTGAAGATCCTCACCTTTGCTTCCAGTGCTTCCACCGATTAAACGCTTGGTCGTTGATTTAAGTGCTCTTGTGTTGGCATCACATCACAAAAGCAGGAACTCCTTCTTGGCCTGAAGGTGCTGGGCTTCGTCTGAGGTTATGTAGAGCTGTTGTTTGCCTATACAAGTCATTTGTACTGAGATGGGGATATAAATATACAAGTTCTAGGTTATTATTGGGTATCGTGAAATTCTCGAATAGTCGATCCACTGACCCAGGGATCGTGGGTGATGCCAATGTTATAGTCTTCCTCCCAGTGCTCCATTGAAATTGTCAGTAGCATTCCGCCCATTCAAACTTTCAACCGTAACACTCGTCTCGCTGTGAATGCTCATCAGTAGACCCTCAAGCCCACCTTCAGACGTTACTCTAAAATATCGTGATTCGTTCCTAAGACGTACAATTCGCTTATGGAATACCCTACTCATCTCTGTGCTTCCTGGTCGTTATAACTTACAAACATTTAAAAAAAAAGTACATCGGTACCTGTCATTTCTTCCTCCCTAAATTTCCTTCGCCCGCGCTGTGTACGAACAAAAACCCCAACGAACCAACCTCCCGCCTGCTCTGTAAGGTCAACTTAAACCATCCAAGGCTTGGCGCCTTTCCTAATGATTTCTGCAGAAGCCACATGGATGAGGAGGACGAAAAAGAAAACTCCACTTAGGAGCTTTCTTCTACAATGACTTAAACAGTCTCCTACGCTTCCTCATAAGCTCAAATTGGTTCCAAGAGCAGGAGGACCAATAGGTCTACCTAAGTGGGTTGATCTTTCCAACAGCCACTTTTACCCCTAACCTA
Source organism: Volucella zonaria (assembly GCA_963966105.1). NCBI lineage: Eukaryota > Metazoa > Arthropoda > Insecta > Diptera > Syrphidae > Volucella > Volucella zonaria. Next base: position 8,579,715 of record OZ014535.1, on the reverse strand, counting down.
ACCTCTACTAAAACTACGATGCCATAGAACTTATTCCAAGAATCGTAAGCAATCCGTATCAGGTTTAATTTGATTATTTCCCTGTAAAAGGCTTTCAATGTTGGTCCATTAAAAATGGATTTTCTTCTTAAATAAATACGGTGAATGTATCCACTGCAACGCTGTGGTAACTAGAATACGGTAGCTCTATCCCAGGGCATGAAAATGACAATTATCGCAGTAAAAAAGTGCAATTCCGTAAAATCAAAATAACAATGCCAAAATGGGTGAGACGACATTGTAATAATAATAAAAGTGTCCCGCCTACTTTTCTATGTGCCATTTGCCTCCACTTGTCCAAATTATACTCGTAATTGTCTGCACACGCGAGTTCTCTTCATTTATTTGTATCTAGAACTGGGGATGATATAGTTCTGGCCATCGTCCAAGGACGAACATTTAAATTTTTATGAGACGAATACCTCATATTCGTGTGTGATGACGTTTGGTCAGTTCATCGGCATCCGTTACGGTCCCGTACGTCGTAGTCAATAAGTGGGCAGTTTTTATTTGCTTATCCGCAAAGGGATCAATTGTGTTTCCCTCTCAATGGAATAGCTCAGCGAGCCCAAAAGTATAAAAGAAATTCCATTCGGGTGAACCCTTGTCCAACCTTCTGAGCAAAATGTAAATATCTTTATTGGAATTTTATTATGATTCACAGATTTGTCGTAAATCATTTATGGACTCGATCGTAGATTGAATTTTATCCCTTGACCAGTGCACGTGCGAAACCATACAAAATGGAAATGAGATGAACTATTCGTACCTTTAAATGCTACTTGCAACAAATATAATTTAATGGCGTTAATGATTGAAGAAACAGAGGAATTATTGCTGGCTCATTAAACAGTGATGTAGAATTTTCACACTTGCGAGAAGGCATTTTGTTCCGCCCATACCATACAATTGTCAACATGGTCTTGCATTGGGACGGGTCCTGTACACTGACGCTAGATTAAATCCATTTTGATGTATCGTACTTGAATTGGAGTTCAATATTAAGGCCGGTCTTGCTAATTAGTTTAGTCAAAGGATACATATGTATCCGGCTACTGGGTAGTTCTAAAAATTGTTAGGAGTATGTTCTTTTAAGAAAAGAGGTTAGTAAAAAGTTGTCGGCTTGTCTGTTACCCTTGGTTGCCATTCAATAATGAAATACGTTATTGACAAAACTTTCAGTAGAGCTAATTGACATCCCGCAGAATGGCCCTGCCATCATAAATGTCGAGGCAGGTCAAGATTCAACAAAAGAACCGTATGGCAATACAAGAAAGCCAACTGGAGCGGTCTTAACAGATTCTTTAGGCATTTTAACTGGTCGTTATGTTTCCTCGATATCGACGTCGATGCCGCTGCTGATATGATCACAGAATGAAAATCTTTAAATATATATCTTCTTCCTCAGACAGTCTACCACTGCAGGAAGATCTTGACAGATTTTGTACTTGGTGTCAGAAGAATTTTCTTGAGCTTAACGTCAATTAGTGTCAGGCTATAACGTATTCCCGTAAGCGGCCCCCTACTTCACCTCGCTGCTATCTAATTTTTAATCTGCCTGTTCCCTTAGTGAATGAGTTGCGTGATTTAGGTGTTATCTGTGATAAGGAACTCATTTTCCGTTCTAACATTGATAATATAATAAAGAAAGCCAACTCTGCCCTTGGCTTCATCAAGCGCTGGTCTAAGGAGTTTTCCAATTCTTATGTTACCAAATCTCTTTACATAACCTTTGTTAGGTCTCTTCTTGAATATGCAAGCCAAGTTTGGTCACCCTACTACAGAACACACATCCTCCGGATAGAAGCTGTTCAACGCAGGTTTTTACGATTCGCTTTACGTGGTCTTCCCTGGGATGATAGCCAAAACTTACCACCTTATACCGACCGGCTGAAATTTATAAATTTACAACCCCTTTCTATACGTAGAAATGTTGCCGAAATTCTTTTTATTCATCAAATTTTAGTTGGTAATATCGATTGTCCTTCTTTACTTCGACTTATTTCTTTTAATACCAACCCACGCAATCTTAGGTCTGTGCCACTTTTCCGGCTCAATTACGGACACTTGGAGCCAATGTCTAGAATGCTTCGTGAAGCTAACGATATTCTGCATCGCTTTGACTACCATCTCACCAAACTCTCTCTTAAAAACTATCTGATTTCCACCTATGCCTCACATCCTAATTTTTTTTAACCGCTCCCACCCTTTAGTTTTTATCTTTAGTTTTAAGTGAAAATTGTTAGTTCTAAGAATAAGCTTCCAATAAGCATTAATAAATCTGTCCGGGGTTGACCCGAGCCGCAAATCAAAACAGGACCATTGCACTTACGTCCCTTCTCTCCAAGGTCATGGAAACGCTGATAAACCGTCAGCTCATGCAATATCTCGAAACACGAAAACTTCTCTATGGCCGGCAATATGGTTTTCGTAGCAACAGGTCCACTGGTGATCTGATGGCATGTCTCACTGAAAAGTGGAACCAAAGCGTACATCAATCTGGCGAAAGCAAGATAGTTGCACTTGACATTTCTCAGGCATTTGACAGAGTTTGGCGTCAGGCTCTGTTCATCAATGGATTAGAAACTACGTGTACTTTTCGGAGAGCACAATTCAAGTTGTCTTGGACGGTTTCAAGTCTGATATTCACAAAATAAATGCTGGTGTGCCGCAGGGCTCCGTTCTGTCTCCGACACTCTTTTTAATTTTCATCAGTAATCTCTTGTCTGCTACTTCTAATCCAAAATATTTCTTTGCTGGCGACTGTACTCTCTGCTTTTCATATTCGTTTACGGGAACGGCAGGTAGCAGCTCATTTAATTCCGATATTAACAGCATAACCAATTGGCGAACTCAATGCTGTCTGCTGCCATTAAAGCGAAATTTGAACACCTAGCCCTTATCCCTGAATAGCACTTACATCATCGCAACCAAAAAACTTTCCATTCTCAGTATGTGTGTCAGTGAAAACTTATGTTGGAATGACCACATGTTTGGTGTCGTTAAAAATGCTGCGAAATGTCTAAGTTTCCTCAAGCAATGTAAGAAATATTTCACCCCCTCTGATCTGGCCTCAATATATAAGGCATCATCCGCCCAGAATTAGGAGTACAATGCCCACATCTGGTCAGGTGCTCCTCAAACATCTCTGCACCTGCTAGATAGGATTCAAAACCGTGCGATAAAACTCATAGGTGATACCAAATTCACTCAAACAATGAACACCCTCGAACACCGACGTAATGTCTCGTGTCTCACTCTGTTTTATCGCTATTTCCACCAACAGTGCTCATTCAAACTCCCTCAAGCTCACTTTCAGACGTACTCTAAAATATCGTGATTCTTTCCTAATGCCCTGCCGATCTCTGTGTTTCCTGGTCGTTATAACTTACAAACATTTAAAACCAATGTACATCGGTACCTGTCTTTTCTTCTTCCCTAAATTTCCTTCGCCCGCGCTGTGTACGGACATCATTTTAAGGGCATAAAAACCCCTTGAGCGCGCGCTCATTATCAAAAAAAAAAGCTTGTCCGACTTCAATTTAGATGTATGGTAGCTGTCCTCACTTCAGATTGGTCGGGTGGACGGAATTCTAGACTTGCATCGTCAATATTGAATGGTTCGCTCTGCCTGCCATTTTGCAGCTTGCAGAAATGGTTTTTCCATATCCTCAGCACCGACTGTGACTCCACCAGTACCCTGACACGTTTCCTCCAGAGAAGCCGCTGTTCTTCCCACCACTTTTGCTCGTAGAGCTCACGAGCTGCTTTCGTTATTTTGTGCATAGACGCTTTGTAGGCATGTTGTTTTGCTGAATGTGCTTCCCGTCACTCTTCATCAAACCAGGGGTTTCGTGGTGGCGGGCAGATGAAACCCAGAGCACGTCAATTGCCACTGATCTTCTTCACCAGGGACACGTGATCGGCAAACATTCTGGCGGCTTGTTGCGATTGAAACCATTCAACGATAAATCTCCTTATAGTATTTTTTTCCCATTGTTGTGGCGTCTGAGATATCCATAGATGTACCTTGGCTGCAACTATGTAGTGGTCGGAATTTTGGGACATCTAAAATATTTGATCGCAACATGATCAATCTGGTTGACAGTTTGCTGATCTGCGAGTAGTGTCCGCCATGTTCCCTTGTGAATATTGAGGTGAGGAAATTGTGTACTTGCTATAGTAAGTCCGTCTCCATACGTGGTGGGGTGTAGGCTATATGTTCCCATTATGCTACCAAAGATGTCCTCCTTCCCAGTTTTGGTATTAAAGGCGCATAGGACGATTTTAACGTCATACATCGGACATTGCTAGTAGGTTTTGTCGAGGAGCTCGTAAAAGTTTACTTTGGTAGCATCGTTTTGCAGGGTCGTCAACAGTGAATCCATCCTTATCCAAGGCTATTGGTCACTTCGTAACGATTACTTGTTTTACGTGGTTGTGCAGTTAAGCCCACGCACAACCCCCGACTTGGAGGGCCAGGCTCTTTTGGTGATCCCTAGGACAAAAGGAGCCGAACTAAATTCCGGAGCCAGTAACTAGTTTCGGGTATGTGAGTGCTGTCGTTGGCCGCCACCTGACTTAGTGAATACGTTGAAGCAACAAAATCCATATTTTCGTTGATGCGTCAAATTCAAGGATATGAAAAATGTCTGTCTTTTTAAAAAAAAAACAAAAACATTGCTCACATAAGGGTTACATTTTTATGTATAGTTACTCGTAATTCGTAATCAATATACCTACCTATGTAGTCAACACATTTACGTATTTAAAATTGCTTTTCTATACAGCTCATCATTAATAAGTTTCACTTTCTTTTATAAGGCATACTCTCATATTTAACATTTAACTTATGAGTACCATTAATGTGATGACAGTTCAAATTTGTATCGAAGAGAATTCTAATTCTTTTTATAACACTCCAATTAAAAGCGATATCTTTTATTAAACTTTTCCTATGGACTTTGTGCAAAATTAACCCTCGTTAACGACCTTTCAATTGTGAGAAAATAAGCCGCAAACAACAAAGTAACAAGGTTTTTCCTCCAAAGATTTTAGATTTGAGAATTGAATGGTTTACAACGATAGATTGTGCCATACCTACCTATGCTGTCAGTAGTGATGAAACGATAAAAGATAAAATTAATGCGTGCCACACGCCATCAATAAAATTTTGTAATCAATTGATGATATCATATTATGGTTGCGGGATGATAAGGGCAAAAATTGCAGTGTTAGGGAGGATTTCAACAAGAAAAAAAAAAAAAGAAGAAAACAATACGTGTTGGTGTTGTTGATGTATCTAGATATTGTATATGTGGAGAGATGTAGAGATTGACTGAGATTAAATAAAACCTCTTCCCTTCTGTAGTACAGAGTTAAATCTCTAGACTTGTCCTTAAATTCAGAAACGATAAAGGGTACAAAATGCGTAATCAGAAATACAAAAGACTGATTATTATTTCTAACGTACATTTAATTCGTTCGTTGTAAGTATGAGTGGATGCTGTATGAATGTCATGCTAGTGTTGTAGGCAAAGTAGCAGTTATCCTTGTAGATACATAGCAGACTCATATTTTAATTCGTGGTCAGTTAACTCGCATGTGTACACTCTTTAAAATGAGAAATTTCCAACACCAAAATTTCATTTTCTAATGTCAATCCAGGTACACAAACTGTATTCACTGATCTACGATCACAAACCACTGAATTGAAAGCTGGTTATTTTGTTTAACCGTGATGTAAGTATTTAGTAAGTGTTTTGTTCTTTTGTGGCTTTATTTGTTGATAGATAGCATAGTTTTGTGAGTCCACCGTTTCATAGATGCAGCTGATTGATTCGCCCGAGCATCCACTGTGTCGCTGGTAACCGTTCGTCTTTAAGGAGAACCATATCTCCTACCTTGGGTTCTTCTACAAGTTTCGTTCATATCGGCTGTTGCTTTAGACGCGCTAAATTAAATACTCAGTGCTCCAATTTATCCAGAGGCTGTCTGTTAAAACGTTTTTTTTTTTTTGATCATGAATCAAAGTGTTGCCCCATAAGCCTAAAACATGGCATTGATGCAATTTTTTTGCAGAAATATCGCCTACAATAATGCAGGGCAAAGACTTCTGACCATTTAATTTGTACACTAGCCCACTCATGCTACAACAAGTACAATCGCTGGACACCTCATACAGAAAAACATCATTCCAACATTGTACAAAGTGCGGCTATAGACTCTCCACCTGACAGGAGACATCAAATCACGCAAATAGACAATAACACAATCGTAATCTGCAAATGTAGAAACATCTCTTCATGATTTTAATCGACTACACAGTATAATTACAACAAAAACTTCAAAGTACAGGTACCTTTATTATTTAACCACACATACCAACATAAAGACGTATTAGGCATTTGCATTTGATTGTCAAACCTGGCGTTCACTAATTCCTTTATTCTTTCAAACCCTGCTTCTAGTAGCCCGCAACCATATGGCCGTAAGCAAAAATTACTCACTAATTACCTTGACATGATTATTTAGTACCAGCCAATCAACAAAGCCCGGTAAAGAGCTACAATAGAACAGAGGGCATCCTGTTACGCTGCGGGCAATATCTGATTCCAACCCTAATAACTTAGAGATATTTGAGTAGATTTTACAATACAACTAAACAAAGTTGCAAATAACAATCATGACAACTACGGCAAGAGGGGGTTAATGCGATCAAAATAACATCAGAGTACTTATGGATGGAAGGTTGTCACGGAAATCGTACGTAGGGATACGAAAACGTAATCACGTGACTTACACGCGCAAGCAATAACTAATAGAATAATATTGTTAACAACGTCATTACCATCATCTACGAATACATCCCTTAATGATGTCATCAATTACAAATCAATTCAATGTCTCCAAAGGGGATGATCTACGAGTGCTCTCGTATTTTAGAGCACCTTCAAGGCCGGTAGTGAATATTTCAAATGAGGTAAGCGCATAAAACGCCTACCCTTCTCCAACCAAATTGTGTGCGAATACTCGTTGAATGGGGGCTTCGTGGAAATTCAACTCAATTACCGAATTAAGAAGAAAGGTGTGCACCTCATTGAAGGGGGGGGGGGGGGCAGTGGTAAATTGTAAACATAAAATGGTTAGCATCTGATATTTTCAAAAGGATTAAGTCAACAGGTTTGAGTGGGATTTTCATTGTACATACAACGTACGAGTACGTTGGTTACAGCTTACATATGAAATGAGTGACAAATAGCTCAAGTCTTCAATTCAGGTAATCAAATTCCACTTCAATTCGAATTCGAATTCTGTCGAAGCCACATTCTGAACTCTATGTGTAGGTATCTACGGATTTGTTTGTTTAATACGTATGTACATATCTACGTCAAGGCGTAGGGCTTAATTTTTGAGCTTTATACAATATTTTGCAGTCTATATGGCGTTTCCAGCCGTCTGACAGTCGCAAACGTACATAGTGCACATGCAGCGCTGAGTCTTAAACGAGATCGTAAAGCGCCGATCAGCCCTGGAAGGCAGAGTTATAAAATAATGCAACTCAACTTTATGATCTCTTGGATTGACTTTATTTCTAGAATTGTTCTTCCATTCAATTAAATCCATCTCCTCCTCAACGATTCGGTCGCCTTCTTCTTCTACCGTCTTGTGATAAAGGATTCCATTGCATCGCATAGTTTTCTATGGAACTATCGCCTTTTCGATGTGTATGACCAATCAATCCATTGCCACTTCCACCATTGAATGACTGTGCCTATTCGTTCCTGGTTCGTTAGAGATATGGTTAGGCCAGAAAACCATTTTTATGATAACGCCAGTCACCTTCCAAGTCCTGCATCCATACAACAACCTTGGCTGATTGCGTTGCTTCGGTTATTATGGAAATCATTTCAGACAACACTCCCAAAATATTGGAAACTCTCTCTCTCTCTCTCTCTCTCTAAATTTTTAACTGACTGTCAGACTGACCCCCGTATACCGAGTTTATTTAGTTTTCCACTTTCCTCCAAATCCCGTAAGCTGGTGACTCGGTATTTTCCACGTTATTGTTCGTCGATCTAGTTTTGTCTGTGTCAGTTGACCCCAAATAAAAACAAAAAAAAAAAACAGAGAGAAAAAAAAAATTAACTTAAATAAACAAACAATGTCCTTCTGCCCTATGTCCTATGCTAGTGTTCCGTGCTCAATTGTTGGCCCCAACGCCGAATGGGTAACCTGCAATGGTCCCTGCGGAAAATCTTTCCAGCTAACAAGAGTACTTAAAGATCTCAACATACATAAATCCACTAGTCCAGATGGTATATCTCCCTTCCTTCTGTGTGTGAGGTGTTCTTCCTCGCTGGCAAAACCACTTCGTAAGATTTTTCATCAATCCTACTCTTTAGGATTCTTTCCGAGCAGATGGAAAACAGCATTTGTCCAGCCCGTCCCTAAAAAAAGGCGAATCTTCTTCTCTCTCCTTCTATAGACCCATTCCACTTACGTCCCTTCTTTACAAGCTCATGGAAACGCTGATAAACCGCAGCTCAATGACCGGCAGCATGGTTTTCGTAGCGACAGGTTCACTGGTGATTTGATTGCATGTCTCACCGAAAAATGAAACCAAAGCGTACAAACAATCTGGCGAAAGCAAGATAGTTGCACTTGACATTTCTCAGGCATTTGACAGAGTTTGGCAACAGGCTCTTTTGTCGAAAATGCGTGCTTTTGGGATCGACGACTCTTCTTCTTCGATGGATTAGAAATTACCTTTCGGAACGTTCAATTCAAGTTGTCTCGGATGGTTTCAAGTCTGATATTCACAAAATAAATGCTGGTGTGCCCCAGGGCTCCGTTCTGTCTCCGACACTATTTTTAATTTTCATCAACGATCTCTTGTCTGCTACTTCTAATCCTCGTCCCTGCTCTTCGGCTGTAGAACGGGAACGCCAGTGTATGTTAAGCTCTATAAATTGTGATATTAACAGCATAACTAATTAGGGAACTACTAACAGAGTAGAATTCAATGCTTCCAAAGCACAATGCTGTCTGATATCGTTAAAGCGAAATTTAATTCTCGGTATGTGTGTCAGTGACAACTCACGGTGGAATGATCATATATTCGGTGTCGCCAAAAATGCTGCGAGATGTCTAGGTTACCTCAAGCGATATAAGAAATAATTTACCCCCTCTGATTTGGTCACAATACTACCTTGATCAAGAAGTTCCCGGAATGTGTTCAGAGAATTGGAAATACAAGTTTATTCATCTAAATCTATATTGTTCCCTTCAGAGTAATCCCCATCGACTGCAACACACTTATGCCAGCGCTTGATCCAATCCTCGAAACATTTTTTATATTCGGTTTTCGGTATGTCCATCAGTGCTTCCTGCGATTTTTCTATTACTTCCTCTCGGCTGCTGAAACGCGTTCCCCATAGTGGGAACATAGCCAAATCAGGTGAACTCGGTGGCTGTTGCATGGTATTGTTGCATTTTTCATCAAAAAATTACGAATAATGATGGCACAGTGCGACGGTGCGTTATCATGGCGCAAAATCCACGAGTTTTCTGCCCACAATTCTGGTCTCTTTCGGCGAATTGCTTCTGCTTCACGCAAAGGTCTCACAACGCCCAAATACTCGTAATACCCTTTGTTTACTGTCTGGCCTTCTGGCAAAAATTCATGATGCACTACACCGTTGTAATCTATGAAAACCGTGAGCATTGCCTTCTTTTTTGACTGAAAACGACGTGGTTTTTTTTGTCTACGCTCATTTGGTGAACGACTTGCCTGATGTCTAACCCACGCCTCGTCTCCGGTAATGATCCTTTTGATGAATGTGGGATCGGATTCAGCCTCGCAACACGGTCTCTTTTTTGCATGAAATTGAAGTCTTTTGGCACCAACTTTGCTGCTACAAGACGGAAACCGAAATCATTAACCAAAATGTCTTGGACGGATCCATAGGCAATGTTCAAGTCCTCCGCTATCTCTCTGATGGTTAATTTGCGGTTATTGACCAACATTTCTTTTACTCGTACATCATCAATATTTTCGTCGGTTTTCGATGTCGATGGTCTGCCACTGCGTTCATCATCTTCGATTGACTCACGAGCACTTTTGAACCGCTCGTGCCACTGGTAAACGACCGTTTTCTTTAGAGAATCGTTGCTGAAACACTTTTCCAACATTTTCAACGTTCGCGCAAAATTTAATACGAGTACAAGTTCGTTGTTGCAAATTTACTCTTGGCTACGTAACTTTTGCAAATGTCAAGCTATGACACTAAGATTTAGAGGAAATGTCAACAACAGATTTACCAACTTAACAAAAAAAAAAAAAAACAAAACTCAAATCGGAATAATGGGAGCGCCACACGGTGGTTGGGTGCGGGAACATTTTGATCAGGGTGGTATAATACGTTTGAATGCTGGGACTTGAACTAGTCCAATTCTGCAGCGTAAAGTTCTGGAATAACCCGCTTTTTCCTACGCGCTTACTTCAATGTGAATGAGGGAAACCAGGCATTGGCGCATCGTACGAATAATGACGTTTTCACTTCCAGTGAATCTATTAGCATAGCGGCGTTCGTAAAGTCTGTGCAGTGTTGCCACATGTACGAGTATTTGAGTCTATTTAAAGTTAGTACGAGTCTCGTTTAAGATAAACTTCACTTCACCTGTATCTGTAGAAACTTTTACTCAACAATTACATTTTGAAATTCCCTTAAAGGCTTAGTGTACAAAGTTTTCGCTTTTCACATTGACAACGTGCATATCCTTTTATTTGAATAGAAGTTGCAAGTTGCAAGTGTATAGTACATAGATCTCCCGTAAATAGAGGTTTAATTTAATAAATACCAACCCCTACCCTTAGCCCACTACAAAATAATAGTCATTACATCTAATATCACCTTGGAGAATTAAATGCTAAATCGTTATTTCGACAACACGCAAATGGTGTGAGAAAAGAAAAAGGATAATAAAGAAATGATTTAACGAACCACAAGCCGATGGCAGGAAGAATGCCGCCACATCAACCCCTTCTAGCGTCGATTATTTAGTTACCTATATTAAACGATAAGCAAATAGCAAACAAACAAACAAACAAACAAGCGTACCCGTAAGTGCTGTTACAGACCAAAAACCCCGCTGATGGCTGGAAGTTCATTCAGTTTAGGGTGGGAAAAGTTTGGCAGGACAAAGTATGTTTATTTGAAGGGTGCAATCCTTTACGATAGACCAACTAAACGGACAGGAGATTTGAAGTGAAAATATGTTTTCGAATAGGTAAACACAATTAGGAAATTGAAACAAGTCGTTTAGTTAAGTCATTGCAATCATGAGTGTCTGTTGAATCAAGGGGTGGCTGATGTGTACGAGAGTCTTTGTATATGGGCAAAATTTAATCTCTAGCAAGACAACGTAATTGTATTCTAGATTTGGGAAAATATGAGTTACTTTAAAAGCCATTGAATGGATGGATCATTACATCATAGTGTAACCTGTATAAAGTGCTTTGCATATTTTTTAAAAGGAACGTTTCTCTCAAATTTAGGCCTCGATGTGCTAAGCAATGTCATTCTCATGGTTATCCTTGAGAATTCAATACGGAAAATATCTGAATTCAACCCAAACAGTTGATACAATTTGCCTATGTGCAAACTCTGGTGAAGCTTACTTCATACAGTGAGTCACTCCAACAGTCCAACAGAGGGACCTCATTTTAATTGGTTTTAAATGCGAGAATCTGTGATGATTTCTTTTGGTCATACGAGTATCATGCTCTTCAATTCAGTATGCCAATCTTGTGTTAACTAGATGGAAGAGGCGAAACTAATACCGGGTAGGGGTAGTTGCAGCTTGTCTTGCGATGCATCTTGATAAGTATCACTTCAGTATATGGATAGTGATTTTTGAAGGCGGTATGAGGATGGAGAGGAAAAGTAAACCACTGTATACCTTAGCTTTGGTGATTTATTTTGCAAAAGCCTCGTAATATTGTCCGAAATAGTGATGGTCTGGTGCTGCAGAAATAGGGTAGGCACTGAGAGGTGTCATCTTGGCGATGCTCACTATTTCCAAGTGGAAACCATCAATCTTCATCCCGAATCGGCTTGCCAAACTTATAAGCGCGAGTGCTGACCAGCAGACAGAAATAGCAGCGCTATAAACGGGACAACGGATGAATTCCCGACATATTTGGAGTTCACGCCGGGAAGGATTTCTGAGACTAAGTCAGGCTCTTGGAAAATCGATGGTGACGGTCCAGCGCTCATATCCCCAAACGGGTTACTGGGTTCGTCCTAGGGGTATTCCCAGGTTGTGTCGTCGGGGAACCTGCCGGATATGGCCTGCAAATGAAATAAAGACAACAAACTTTGGATCAGCCGAACAACTAGCGGAGACCCTGGACTGCTGCAAAGCAGATGTTATCGCCATCAAAGAAGTGCGACGGGACATTTACTACGGCGATTGTTATCGACGGCAAAAGCAGCGCCTATTTGGATGTCGACTTGTTGTTAGAAGCAGACCTAAGCAAGAAGTCTTGAGTTTTCGACATGTTAACGAGCGCTAAGTTTGCACACATTAGCTCACTATGCACGCACGCCCCCACAGAGGAAAAAGATGACGATGTCAAAGATAGCTCTTGAACAAGACTTACGAGCTCTGCCCTAGCTATGCTATTAAAGCTGTCCTCGGCGATTTTAATGCAAAGCTACGAAGAGCGGACATCTTTGGTAGTTCTGATAATAGATTCTGCCAGCATCAAGTATTGAGGACCAGTGGTAACATTGCCATAAAGCCATCAGAAATGCCGCCTCTAATGTGTTGGGTTTCAATCAGACATCACAACGAAAACCCAGGTTTGACGACGAGTACCGGCAAACATATGTAGCTAAGCAAGAGGCATACAAAACGGAGCCGCATAGATGGGCTAGAGCTGCTCATGAGCTCTACCAGCAGAAGGAGAGAGACGAACACCGGCTTCTGAGGAGGAAAAAGAAGAAGCGCGATCAAGGAAATCGAGAGATGCCATTCCAACAATGAGATTCGGAAGTTTTACCAAATGGTGAAACAAACATGCTACGGACACCAGTCCCAAACCGAAGTTTGTAGCGACAAACAAGGGAATGTCGTAGTAGAGTCACAGTTCATTCTGAGTATTTGGAAAGAACGACGATGACGAACCAAATGCCGCTGTCAGACAGAATGAATTTTTAACCTGGACGATGTAGGCGAAATAGTCCAACAAATCTGCTGTAGCGGACGCCCTGACTGCCGTGCTCTTCAAAGTGGCAGGCTAGGTAAGTAGCATACACTAGCTCAACTGTAAAATATGGTGGGACGAAAGTATGACCGATGAATGGAATCCCTTTGTCCGATCGTCAAGAAAGGAGATCCTCTGAACTGGGACAACTACTGAGACGTCACTCTTCTTGACATCCCAGATCCTATCTGTCGTATTGTGTGAACGACTGTAGCCGTTCGTCAATAACCTAATTGGTCCATATCAGCATGGCTATATTCCAGGAAAGTCCACCATCGGCTAAATATTCACACTACGGCAGATCTTGAAAAAAATCCATGAGCCCCAAATCATCGATTTTAAAGCCGCATATGACAGCATCTATAGAGACGAGCTATATAGAGGAATGTCTAGTTTTGACATCTCTGCCAAACTCGCAAGTTCGGTAAAGTACTCACCGGGATATTTGATATCCAGAAAGGCTATAGACAAGGCGATACGCTATCATGCGATTTCTTTAACATCATAGTTGAAAGAATAGTGCAAAACTTACGCGCCAACACAAGAGGCACAATCTTTCAAAAGTCCCTGCGTGTAGCATGCTCCGATGTTTTATTTATAATTAGCGCGCGCTCAAGAGATTTGATTTGAGTACGGTGTATCCTTAAAATACTTGCACAGAGCGCGGGCGAATCAAAATTAAAAAGGATAAAAAGAGAGGTACCGATTTACGTTGGTTTTAAATGTTTGATGGTTATAACGACTAGGGAATATAGAGCTCGGCAGGGCATTCCATAACCGAGTTGTACGGCTTAGGAAAGAAACACGATATATTATGATATTGTCATAATCGGAAGAAAGCAGCGTAATGTCAGTGGCGCTTTCGCGAGTATAGAACCGGAAGCGGCGAAGATGGGTTTAACGGTCAGCGAGAGCAAGACCAGGACATCCAACACCGTCATCTTTGACAGATATAACTTTGATGTAGTTAAGGACTTTCTTTACCTAAGCTCCGCCACCAGGTCAGACAACGCGTTCTCGGCTAAATCGTTGCGATCGTTCTCCATCGTCATTCTGCACAGACGGAGGAGTTGGGCAGGGATTCCTCAACTAGACGAGTATAGTATATGCGAATAGCTCGTCTCTATAAATGCTGTCATAGGCTTCCTTAAGATCGATGAAAAGATGGTGGATATCGATTTGGATTCATAGGTTTTTCCCTGTATCTGACGAAGTGTGAAAATTTGGTCGATTGTGGACTTTTCTGCTCTGACATCACACTGATAGTGCCAATCAGATTGTTGAAAGAAGGATTTGGAAGGATATGGCACATAAGATCTCATGCGCGATGTTGAGGAGACTAATTTCTGACTTCTAACTCTCTACAAAGCCATTTCCAACAGGTTGTAATACCTCGGGCGGTTAGTCGGCAGTTGCAGCAGCTTTTTTGGATTTCAGCTTAGATCTTGGCGTCCTTACTTCATTTTGGTGAGGGCGACGGAGATTCTGCCTATCGGCGGTATGTTGGACTAGAAGAAATATTTCCATATCCTCAACACCAACTGTGACTCTACTACAAGGTTTCTGTATGCATCGTGTTGTCCTGACACGTTCCCTAAACCTTCTCGTGCCCTTTTTTTCTTCTGAGGAAGTCGATGTATTTTGCGGAGTTCTTCAGCGATTTCGGGATACGCGTTCGGCAAAAATTCTAGCGGTCCATTCGCTGCAATAAAGTAGTGATACGAGCCAATTTTGGCTGCCCAGAAGGTTCGGACTTCCAGAGAACCGGGCATGTCATACATCGTTTACAATATGATCAATTTGATTTAGCGTTTCATAATCCGCTATGTCCCTTGTGTATATTGAGATGAGGGAAATGATATTTCGTCACGTCGCAATCTCAGTAAGCCTAAGACCGTTACCAGACGAAGCAGCTTGTAGGCTATCCTTACCAACTGTCCTACCAAAGATGTTCTCCTTTCCTATCCCAGTACCCTAAGCTCATATGTTTTGTCGAGGGGCTCGTAGAAACAGCCTTCAAAGGCAACGTCCGTGTCTTCCGTAGTGGAATGGATGTAAATTTGTCTTATATGAGCCTTGATGCGGATTGATTGTTGGAAACTCAAGACTTCTTGTCTAAGTCTACCGGGCTTAACAGATCCCCCTCCGAAGAAGAGCTGCTTCTGTTCTCTATAGTAACCACCATATTGGATATCTCACAGTGTTTCGTCCTCCTTTTGCTCGGCCATTCGAATGGACTTCCTGGATGGGGGTGATATCTGCGTGATAGCGGTCAAGGGCCTATTAAGGGTGCTAACATTTCATTTGCCAGGTCGTCGACAGTGGGTCCGGTTTCACGTCTTTTTCATCTCATTTTTTTGGAGCTATTGCCACATATCAAATGACCATGAGGGCTAAACCAAATCTTATGCGCCTATAGGAGCAGACAGGTTGTACAGAGATTGCTTGAAAGATGGAGAGCGTAAAGGAAATGATGGTTATTCGTAGAGCCGCCGAGGCAAATGGTTTGATCAATTGTACTATCCGCACCGCCGGTAGGATACAAATCGCACCAAACCCAAAGACTGTATTGGCTACTGGGCCAGAAAATCTCCATTCAATGCGAACCTCTTTAATTCCAACCATACATCCGCATCAACAAAGATCTAAACGATTTCAAGTCAGCGTTAAGAACCCAATTCATCAACTCATCTTCCGTATAGAATTAGGAGCCTTACCATTGGGAGGTAAGATAAGAACTACGCAATGAACTTGATTGCTATGCCGCTGGCTAATGGCCGTCTTCTTCTTTCTCCGTTCACGGTTACGATGTCGAATGATAAAGCGCATTGACACCAGTGCTGCAGCCCACATGAGTGGTACAACACAGTCCCTTACGATTAATACAAACTGTCCGTAGTTGTTCCAAAAATACCACAAACCTTTCCTAGCCATGATACTCACTGTTGGCATTCTAGCTAGTGATTAATACAAATTCGAAACTTCGAAGGATAACATCCTTGCTTGATTATATTAAGCACTGTCCGTCTACCCAGTTGTGTCTCATCGACGAATTCAAAGTAAAAGATTGAAATTAACGCCCACCCACAAGGCATAGCGAAACACCATTCACCCCAAAGTTTCAATTAAACAATTAAGTGCTAGTAATTAATTCAGAGCACCGCTAGATAAAAAAAAAAACAAAAAAAAAAGGACAACGATTAATCGACTTTGTCATTAAGTGCAAACGTGTGTGTGCTCGTGTGTGGCTTTTTAATTTCATTTAAAAGTTCGAGGGTCTTATCGAAACAAAAACAATAAGCGAGTCCTGGTTCTGTTTGCTTCCGCCAACAAAAACACACTCACACGACTTCATGTTTTTGGATCGTTTTCTTGAAAAGCGACGACAAATATTTGACTTTCCCAAGTGGGCAAGTGTCATTTGATGCATGAATACACAAACAAAAGCATAAGCACACACCTCTACCACTTACCATAGCCTGTTATAAACTTTCCAACTACACAGTGGTAAACAACAGTAACATTATCCTTTGAATCGATTGAAGGACATGTGCATTTGTAACTCTCTCTGTGCCCCAGTGTTAGAGCTCACAGGAAACCATTGTGTCCGTGGGTGGGTGGCAGCTTACTCAAAAATACTCAAGCAATCAAGTGTATTTCAGATTGCTTACAGGCGTTCTAAACGTGCACTTACACGTAATTCAATTGCAGCGATTAAATAAATTACTAAGGGGTATCCTACTCTATAGGTAGTAGTAGTACCCCTCCTTGGTTTGCTATTAGTTAGATAAACCTCATCGTAGTAAAGTCAACGTAAGCACAGTAAGCGCTTTGCAATTCAATTGAATGATAGACATAATTACTTATTATTTGATGTGGGTTGGGGGAAGCGTAACAGCCAGGGGGCGAGGACATTGAAGAGCAGATCAGTCACTTGTTACTCCTTTTCTTAAGTGTAATGGTTAATTGAATTTGCTTGCAGCTAGTTGAGGACCACATAGATATGATTTCTTTTCCTGCCTCCAATGAAAGGTGCATCAGGGGGTTCATGTTACATACGAGTGTTTGATTTATTGATTCGTCCTTTAGCAGCAAAGCCGAACCGATGATGACAAGCCCAATGCCTTGCCGAAAGCTCCTTTACACTGGCGGGAGTGTCCAAAGAAGATTTTTATCCAGAATGACACTCAAATACTTAGATACGTTGGAGGAATGTATGGTGACACCTTTAAGGATGAGATGAGCTGGACAAGACAGCTTCCGTATTCAGGTTTTATTTTAGAGGATATAGCCGGTAGACATGAGCAAATAGATAGGACAGCTACATCATCTCCATATTGTCTGAGCATAGATATGCGAACGTTATGCAGTGAGCCGACTTGTGCCTTGTGGGTAACTCCTGTTAATTCTACTAATTCACCAGCTTTGCTTGATTCGTCTATGTACGTCATGTTGTCTAGCCATATGCCCACCTCCTATTTCTTCTTGTCGGGTGTGCCTTCAATTTTGCCGACCAAACTTTGAAGTAGGATCTTCTAAGTTGGTAGGCATCTTCCATCTTAGATGAAGCATGAAGCATGAAGCTCAGAGGTCTACTCAGGTTTACCGGTATTTACAATATGTCGATGCCATGCAGCTTGTATGCCTTATTTTTCTTCAAAGTGCCAACAGTGCCAACAATTGTCCAGTACCAGGATATTAGAAATTTTGCCAATGGAAGAGTAGTGAAATAATTATCCATTGTAATGTTTCTACCGGATCCTTTGTACGGTGCCGCCAAGTCTTTGACAACTCTCTCACCAACGTTTTTTCTCACGACCATCACTCGATTTCCAAGTGTAAAGCTGTCCAGTAAATGGATACGAGTTTTCAGCATCACATATCCACTATACTTTGAATTTACTTCAACCCCGGTATGGATAAAGTTGCTCGTCGATTGCCAGGTGGTTTGTTGGAGCAGCTTTATAACTCTCCATGCGTTGAACTCGAGTTATGGCATCATCAAATCGAATAAAACGAATAATATTCCAGAAGAAAGTGATGCTTATTGCTGCACGATACAATGGATATGAATACGACTGCCACATGTCCCTAGTATTGTCAGTGTTTGAGTTGTTGGCGCTAGAAGTTATCACAATCGCCAAGAATGCATACAATTCTGGCAGCTCAAGATTTGTCCACACCAGCTGTTTTTTTTTTGATTATACCATATGCTGCGTATGTTGAGCTAGCCTTTGAACGTGTCGAGATGTGACAACGTGTTGCTTTTCCAAATAGGTCCACATCTCTCTCGCACAATATTACGGCTTCCAATTTGATGTTCACTTGATGGTGTCACAGCCCACTGAGTGCCATCTTTTGTTGTCATTCCTGACCCCGTCGCTTCTACTTAATTTTCTTCATCATTATCAACAGCTATTCCAAAAATATATACAATTTACATATATAACATAACACATTATATGCGTGGGTACCCGGGTACCCGGTCATTGAACGAATGGTGCAAAATTTTGTCATTGACCGGACGGTTTGCACGTATTGTTGAACGCTATGTCCCTCCATGGTGATTTGGCAAAACAGACTTAATAAATGACAGCAAAATTTGACAGATGTAGCTTCAACAATATGGCCGCTATCAACTGTCAAAATTATGAAGCCCCTATTGGAAGACCCTGTAAACACTAGTGGTCGGCTGCTCTCTAGTGATCGGCCACTTCAACCCTTTTGTTCTGGTAATATAAATACCATTAGGGATTTTCTAAATGTAAAGATGCAGATACAAGCAGATACAAATCCTACACATGTGGCGTGGCCGACAACTAGCATGGCCTGGGATGGCCGAGAACTAAAGAATTGCACTATAGCTTCAATTTTGACGTACGATTTTGAAAGATTTTTAATGAATTGCTCTGATTTCACCGTTAAGCAAACAAATGTCTGAGAAATTTTAGTTCACTCTATTAGACCTTACAATTTACCACCCCATCACATCAGTGGCATATCGAATGCCACAAGCAGCTCTTCAAAAATGCCGTCTTCTCACACTTCTTTCTCTTCTCTATTTTGATCTTTCTTATACTTAACACATTTAATCAAATGTACGGTCTCGCCATCTATGTGCGTAGTGATGTAGCTTACCAAATTCCACCACAATGTAGTCCCTGTTCCAATTCGGAATTCAATTTCAAGTGGTTAAAATTCCATCTCCGTAAGCAAATTATTCACTACTGCTTTATTTACAGAAGCCCCAAACTGGACAGAATTGTCAAAGAATTGTATTCCCTGTATCCTCATACTGAAATCGTGATTACGGGCGATTTCCACAATTCTGGGTGGCTTCGACATTCTGGAGAGACAACACCCGAAGGACTTTGTGTTGAGATCTTCGCTGCGGAAAATAACTTAACCTAGCTTGTAAATGAGCCCACACGAACACCAGACGTTGACAGTCATACCGCCAACACCCTGATAAGTACTCCGTTGATGTGCTCTCCCATCTAGGCTCGTCGGATCATTATGTCATATCAGCTAATTTCTCATACATTCACCACACAGTTAAAGAAAAGATTCCTACAAGAACCGTATGGCAATACGAGAAAGACAACTAGAACGGTCTTAACAGCTTCTTTAGGAAATTTAACTGGTCGCTATGTTTCCTCGATAACGACGTGGATGCCGCTGCTGATATGATCACAGACACCATTCTCTTTGGAATAAGAACTCTATCCCTCATCGGATGAAGAGTATTAAACCAAAAGAAAAGGCATGGTACGACTCGGGTTGTAAAGAGGTTGTCAGGACCCAACAGAGGAAAACCGAAAAAAGTTTAAACGACCAGAAATGACTGCAACGCCTTTCTTAAGCGTGTGAAATTCCAATATGACCAAAACCTGAGGCAAGAAATACTACAATGTCCCAAAAGTAGTAAAAACTTTTGGTCGTTTGTCAAAAATATTAGAAATTCTGCCATATCCTACATCCCGGCGCTCATTTACAATGGCATTCCAGCTGTCAACTCTTTGGACAAGGCCAATCTGCTTGCTGCACACTTTACGGCCAGCTCAACACTCCCAGATTGTGCTTTATCTCGACCTACATTTGAGTGGGTCGAACTTTCAATGGGACAAATCCACTTTCGCACTCGTGTAGTAGCAAGAGTTCTTAAAGATCTTAACATTCACCAATCCGCTGGTCCAGATGGTATATCTCCCCTCTTTCTGAAGAGGTGTTCTTCCTCGCTGGAAAAACCACTGCGTAAGCTTTTTCATCAATCCTACTCTTTAGGACTCTTTCCAAGCAGATAGAAAACAGCATTTGTCCAGCCCGTCCCTAAAAAAGGCGAATCTTCCTCTCTCTCCTACTACAGGCTCATTGCTCTTACGTCCCTTCTCACCAAAATCATGGAAACGCTGATAAACCGTCAGCTCATGAAATATCACGAAACACGAAAACTTCTTAATGACCAGCAGCACGGTTTTTCCAGCAACAGGTCCATTGGTGATTTGACGGCATGTCTCACCGAAAAGTGAAACCAAAGCGTGCATCAGTTTGGAGAAAGCAAGATAGTTGCGCTTGACATTTCTAAGGCATTTGACAGAGTTTGGCATCAGGCTCTTTTGTCGAAAATGCGTGCTTTTGGGATCGACGACTCTTCTTCTTCGATGGATTAGAAATTACCTTTCGGAACGTTCAATTCAAGTTGTCTTGGACGGTTTCAAGTCTGATATTCGCAAAATAAATGCTGGTGTACCTCAGGGCTCCGTTCTGTCTCCGACATTTTTTTTAATTTTCATTAACGATCTCTTGTCTGCTACCTCTAATCCAATATACTCCCTTGCTGACGACAGTACTCTCCGTTTTTCATATTGGCTCCCGGACTCATGCCCCTGCTCTTCGGCTGTAGAACGGGAACGCCAGCGTAAGTTAAGCTCATTAAATTCCGATATTAGCAGCATAACCAATTGGTGAACTCAATGCTGTCTGCTGTCATTAAAGCGAAATGTAATCACCCAGCCATTATCCATGAATGGCACTTGCATCGTCGAAACCGATAAGCTTTCCATTCTCGGTATGTGTGTCAATGAAAACTTACGTTGGGATGACCACATATTCGGTGTCGTCAAAAACGCTGCGAAATGTCTAGGTTTTCTCAAGCGATGTAGGAAATATTTCACCTCCTCTGCTCTGGCCTCAGTATATGTATAAGGCGTTTATCCGCCCAAAATTGGCGAATAATGCCTACATCTGGTCAGGTGCTCCTAAAACATCTCTGCACCTGCTAGATAGGATCCAAAACCGTGCGATAAAACTCATTGGTGATACTAATATCATTCAAACAATGGACACCCTCAAACACCGACGTAATGCCTCCAGTCTCACTTTGTTTTATCGCTATTTCCACCAACAGTGCTTCGTAGAAATCGCCAGTAGCATTAGGCCCATTCAAACTTTAAGCGTAACACACGTCTCGCTATGAATGCTCACCAGTATACCATCGGACGTACTCTAAAATATCGTGATTTGTTCTTAAGCCGTGCAACTCTTTTATGGAATGCCCTGCCAAGCTCCTTATTTCCTAGTCATTATAACCTTCAAACATTTAAAACCAACGTTCACCGGTACCTCTTTTTCCATCCTCCCTGATTTTCCTTCGTCCGTGCTGTGTGCAAACATTTTAAGGGTACTAAAAAAATATACAATACAACGTTTTTTTTTTTCTCTCATGTCATAATAAATTGAAATTGAATTTGCTTATACGTTAAGTTGTGAATTACCATCATCGACGGTAACCTTAAGTAAGAAAGGACTGCCTTGCTGATTCAAGTCAACGATTTAAGGTTTTCTAATCAAAATCTTCGATTTTCTCCCTTTTGCATAATTCACAAATTCCATTTAAATAAAGACCAGCAGAAAAAAAAAAAAAAAAAAAAGAAAAAAAAAGGATAGACCCTAAAAACTAATAATGGAAATCAAAGATAATTTCATTGTAACTTCGAAACTTAAATCAATTTAGGCACGTTCCAATCCTATCCAATTGCCAGCGGCAACGCCTCGCCTTCTACACATGTGTGTTTATTCATGTATATATGTATGTATGTATGTATGGATGTATGTAGTTACCCCAACCTAGTCATTTGTCTGTCATATTAAATAAACCATTTCGAAAGTAAGCAAAAGACGTAAAAATAAAAATAAAAATAATAATAAAAATAATAATAAAGGAAATCAAACTAAGAAAAGAACTCACTTACGTTCAAAAGAATTAACTTGAAGTCATACAATACGGGGCATGCCGTACCACCACCGACAACCGACCACCGACCACCGACCACCGACCACCGACCGACCGGTCAGCCACCTCCAGAAGAGGATTGATAAAATTTAAATAATCAATTAGCGGCATAGTATCGTCTTTCAGTCGACTGAAGTCAGTTTGCATATAATTTTGCTAGTCCTAGTCGTGCGCACTTGCTTCCAAAAATTTCATCACAACATATTTTAGGGGTTGGCTTACCACCGATTCACTTACCCCCGGAAAATCTACTTGTCTCATTCAGTTGACTGGCATTTTACCACATTGAAAGGCAGCCCCTGACTGATGCCACTGAAACGTACTATGATTGGCTAACAGGATACTTTCCCTTGCAATAATTGGCCGAAACGAAAAACAACCAAGGACACAGTAGTGCACATTGCAAATAGCTAACACAAATGTTGAGCCTTCCAATACCCTTGCAGAGTGCTTACAGATACTTTCCCATTCAATTTATTTGGAATTGTTTTTTTTTTTTTTTTTTTTTTCGCTATCCTTTTTATTCATTTGGATTGCACATATTTCTCTTATTAGGTTAAACGCGTTCGTCCTTTATTTCAGATTTCCATTAATACTCCGACAATTGTTTCGATTCCGGCGCTCAAACAGTTCACAACATCACAACGCTGATAGCAGTGATTCGCGCTAGCTGTGTTCTACATCTTTACGTTCTCATTGTAAATTTAGTCCTTGATTATCAAAGATTTTGTGCACGTAATCTAGATACATGAATGTTGCACGGGTTTTTATTTTGCGGCGCGCTGAAAAAATTTCTTTGCTTGGAAAAATTATAAATTTGAATGAGTCTTGTGATGGTGCATGGTGTTGAGTGATTATTACACACAAACAAGGAATATTCCTTCTAAGTTAAATGTTAAAAATAAAATTAGAAAAAAAAAAAATAATAATTAAATGTGAAATTTTCCAAGGATATAACGACATTTTCGAACCGAAGTTACGGATTTAACTTTGCCAGAAGCTCAGGTATGATAGGCAAAGCATTTTATTTATTAGAATATTTTCGTTTTGGAATTTTTATTGTTTAAACTACGCTCAGAATGTCGAAATGATTGGGGTATTTTGGCTGACTAATTGAGCAGTAGATTATTAGAGAATTTTTTTTATTTTTTATTTGAATATTTCGAAAATTATTTAAATTATCGATAATTAAACGACAGGATAATCCGGTTAAATAATAACAGGAACTTGGAATTCACATTAATATTCGAGAAGATCATCATCGTTCTATGTATGAGTACTTATTTCATTTAGATGTCCTGGAAGAATTGAAGTGCAAATTTAAGCATGTCCTTAACAATAATTCAAATCATTCCTTGCCGCAAAAGTGAATGACTTCTGAGCTGTGAATGAAACTGTAATTTATACATACTCGTATATAAGTGGTGACGAATATACATTAGTTATTAATTGGCGTTCTAAAAAATTCTTGAGATACAAATACATCTATGAAGATCCAAAAAAAAAAAAAAAAAAGTTCCTCCATGTTCCGCTTTTTATCGCGGTTTTATTCTATCGCTCTAGATCTAAAAGTTTGGTCCTGTGGAGACGGCGCAATTGGTTTCTCATTTGTCTAGAATTTGAAAGACTGTATTGTCCTATATGTCCCTTTAGTCGAATTTTTCCATTCCGTTTTCCGTTCCGTCGTCAGCAGTAGGAATTCTGAGGTCCCGGTGTAACTTTTAGCACTTTATTTTCAAAATTTTCTATCCAAAAAGGGAGTCATCTTGTCGCACCTTGTATAAGTGTAAAACCAGCTTGTGTTCGATATTAAGTTTGGAATGTTTAGCAAGCAACCAATACATTTCCCTATATTTGCTTTGGAGTTCCTTGCGCTTCCATTTTAACCCTCTAAACGACAGTAAACTCAAAAAAAAAAAAACAAAAAACCTCCAGAAGTAATTTCGTTATTTATTCCATGAGCTTGGTGAAAAAAGGTGTAGAGTGCCTCAGGGCACATAAACAAAATAGTGAAATAAACAATGAAAATAACAAAAAAAAAACACTTCTTACGATGGTATTCCAAAAAAAAACAGTTTTTGGCATTTGAGCAGTACAAATGAAGGTAGCATTTTTCGCACAGTTTGCACCATCTTTTGCCACCTTGTTTACCTAACCAGATTGGAAAGTGTCCAATATTGTCGTAACGGACGTCATCAACCGGATGTTTTGCTCTTTCTCCAATTTTTCAACTACCTGGTTGTGAATCTTCTTGCGGAGTTGCCGAACGCGATGTTATTTGCCGGCTGCTTGGCTCTGGTGCTGGACGACCAGCCGCACGGTTTGCTGTGTATATTACAAGACAAGCAGCCATTTCTTCTCGAAATTGAGGTAACTCGAGCAACTCTTTATCTTCAGCTGAAACATTGCATGTATCGTTGCATTTTTCGGCGTGTATGCCTCAATATAAAATATAAGCATTCCTTGTTGCCATATCGATGAAATGATAAAAAAAAGGCAAGTCATCGGATTACGTGTTTTTGCTCGAATATGGTAACGGCCCATAAGTTCATCTATGGCGGTTGTATTCCCGTATAATTTGTGGACAATCGACCTCAACATATTCTTTTCTGCTTTTCGATCATAACGTGTTGCCTTTGCTACTTGCAAGTCGGTATTTGTTCTTGCAAATGGTTCAATTCCAACATAAGTTGAAGCCATTTGTCGTCCTTCCACAAGACATTGCTGATATCCAATACCATAAGCAGTTCGCATAAATTCTGTCGAGAATCCTCATGGTTCGTTTTTGATTGGAATTCGATTGACTCGTACCGTTCCCAGACTGTATATTCCTCTTGCACGCAAATAAACCAACAAGGACAGCGACGTGTAGAAATTTGTCGAAATATACGATGTGGTGCATAAAGTTGTTTACAGTTTTAGTCAAACACACAACAACATTCGGAGTTGCACCAAGATCAGGTGTGCCAAGTACTCGTAAAACAACGTTAACGCCTGCACCATTATTTGTAAATTTCGAAGCGATACGCAAAGCCGAACAAATCACATACAACGAACAATTTGATTCGATGTATTGTCGAAAATGATGTTGCATTTTACTAGATGGAGTGAATAGTGACATTCTTGACCGCCAGAATGCGCTGCTACTGCAAAAAAGGTAATGGTGCCTTGAAGTCCGTTCATATTTAGGCAGACATGCCAAATTTCAGTGCGATACTGTCTTTAGTTTTGTTTTGACAGCTGATTGTTGCTGATGTGTTTGGCATCATGTTGAGTATGGACGAAAACGATTTTCGTTCTCGCATAAAACATCATTTTTTGAGAGGCAAAACGGCAAAGGAAACAAAAGACAAGTTGGATAAATATTATGGGGCTAATGCTCCAGTCAGATTACACCGTCAAATATTGGTTTCGAGAGTTTTGTGGAGGCCGCATCGGCAAGCCCTCCGATGCGTATACAGAGGACAATGTCAAAAAAATACATGAAATGGTGTTGGCTGACCGGAAAGTGATGGTGCGCCAGCTAGCAGATACCACAAAGATTGGTACTGAGCGCACACGCCATATTTTGGGCAATATTCTGTATATGAAAAAGTTATCCTGCCGCTGGGTGCCGCGCATGACCAAAAACACGAACACGAGAGCACTTCGAAAGAATGTTTGGATTTACTGATGCGGAATCGGGCGGACTTTTGGCGTCGATTGGTAACTTGGATCCACTTTAACACACCAGAGAACAGAATGAGTGTCCGGCAATGGACTGAAGCCGGCACGAGTGCTCCGAAGCGGCCGAGGCAGGCTTGATGGGTCGGAAAGGTTATGGCGTTGGTTTTCTGGAATTGTCATGGCATACTTTTCGTGGACTACCTCGAAAAAGGAAAAACCATCAATAGCGAGTATTATTATGCATTATTGGAGCAGATTGAAGGCCGAAATCGCTGCAAAACGGCCTCACATGAAGCGAAAAAAAAAATTTTGTTTTTGCAAGACAACGCGCCGGCGCACAAGAGCATCGCAACCACGGCTAAAAGCAATGACTTATGGCTCCAATTGCTGCTTCTGGGACTATCATCTCTTCTCAAACCTCAAAAGATGGCTCATCAATAAAAAATTCAGCTCACGGGAGGAAATCATCGACGCCGCGGAGAAGTATTTTGCTTTGACCTTCCGGAAAATTACTTTTCGGACGGGATCAAGAAGTTGGAAAATCTCTGGAATAAGTGAATATAGTGAATAATATAAAAAAAACATTAAAACAATTTTTTTTAATTCTCAAGGAGGTCACTTTTCTCTCCATCTAGTAGTGCTGCACATCTGCTCGTCGACACACAGTCGAGCATATTTTGGAACGGAATCAAACCGCTTGTTGAGTTCGTCTGTCAAATTTCGAATGGGAACCGGGTTGCCCTTTTATGACTCGCGCGCTTTCATCACGGAGCGATAAATACTTTTTTGAATGAATGAAATACAATTTGCACTGCCGTATTCCGAAGTAAACTCCTTAGATTCCCCCATAATCCTACAGGAAGTTGAAAAAGTTATAGATAGGTGCCGCCTGAATAAGGCTCCAGGGGAAAATCATATTGCTTATGGGTTCTTCAAAAATGCAACTGACCACTTCCAGCAGAAGCTTACGGAAACATACGAGTACAATTATATATTTACAACCGGCGAAGTTCCGATTTTCAAGAAAGCAGATCCAAATGATCCATCCAACTATGGAAGGATTTCGTTTCTAAATGCTGTTACCAAAATTTTTACCAGGAGTCATCTTACCAACCTGGATATATGAAAACGACCTGCTAAGCGAGTTTCAAGCCGGGTTCCGTAAGGAGTACTCCACGATTGACAACATACCATATCTACTCTCACAAACATCGCCCGGATTTATTTGGACCAACTTTAAGGCGGCTTTTGAATCCCTTGATAGAAGATCACTATTTCCTAAACTTAGCAACATAGGAGTCTCAACAAAAGTTCTAAAGATTCTGCAACAATTTTACGAAGGCCATACAGGCCAAACAAACTCTGGCGTGAGGCAAATATGTCTTTTGAGTCCTCTTCTGTTTTCAATATTTTTGGATGACCTAGTTGAATTTCTTCCGGGCGGGTTGCCTCTTGAGGGATTTCCTATAAAACTCTTACTCTACGCCGACGGCATCGTAATTTTCGCAGAAAACCCAAGCATGCTCCAAAATCAGATAAACAAGCTGCGACAGTATTGCCGTATGTGGAATGTGCAACTTAATACCAGCTACTCTGAAGTCTGGATTTTTCGCAATGGTTGGGGGCGTCACGCAAGAAATTAAATAGGGACCTAGCGGAACGTGGAACTGGTTATAGTCAAGGAATACAAATATGTAACTCGGAGTTCTGGTCACCTTACAGGCATTCTTTAAAAAAAACACCTGCTAAAGAAACTGAAAGAATCTAAACGTGCGATTAATTGCAACTGGAAAGGAATTCTGGGTAAAAGGTATGTTGCACCAAGTGTGAAGTACAAGATTTTCGAGGCGGTAATGAGGTCATTTTGAAGAGGTAGAAAAACTCCAAAGATACTTCCTTAAGAAACTGTTTAGGCTGCCTGAAAATACACCAACTTACATGTTACATCTGAAAACTTCACTACTAACGCTACATATCTTCACGCTTAGACTGCACCACCTCTATATCAGAAAGGTTCTTGCTCAACCAAATCATCGTCTTCCCCACAAGGTTGCTATGTATCTTAAAAACTGAAACCTTAATTTCTGTGCGGAATGGTCAAGGCTCGGCCAAGAGCACAATGTGCCCTTTTTTTTATAATCAGCGTGCGCTCAAGGAGTTTTTTACCCGTAAAATGTTCGTACAGCGCGGGCAAAGGAAATTTAGGAAGGAAGAAAAAACAGGTACCGATGTACATTGTTTTTAAATGTTTGTAAGTTATAACGACCAGGAAACACAGAGATCGGCAGGGCATTCCATAAGTGTGTTGTACGGCTTGGGAACGAATCACGATATTTTAGAGTACGTCCGAAAATGGGCTTGAGGGTATGCTGATGAGCATTCATAGCGAGACGAGTGTTATGGTTGAAAGTTTGAATGGGCGGAATGCTACTGGCGATTTCTATGGAGCACTGGTGGTGGAAATAGCGATAAAACAAAGTGAGACAGGAGACATTTCGTCGGTGTTCGAGGGTGTCCATTGACTGAGTGATTTTAGCATGAGTTTTATCGCACGGTTTTGGATTCTATCTAGCAGGTGCAGAGATGTTTTAGGCGTACACGACCAGATGTGGGCATTGTACTCCAATTTTGGACGGATGAATGCTTTATATATTGTGGCCAGATCAGGGGGGTGAAATATTTCTCACATCGCTTGAGGAAACCTAGACATTTCGCAACGTTTTTGACGACACCGAATATGTGGTCATCCCAACGTAAGTTTTCATTGACACACATACCGAGAATGGAAAGCTTATCGGTTTCGACGATGCAAGTGCCATTCATGGATAAGGGCTGGGTGTTCAAATTTCGCTTTAATGACAGCAGATAGCATTGAGTTCGCCAATTGGTTATGCTGTTAATATAGGAATTTAATGAGCTTAACATACGCTGGCGTTCCCGTTCTACAGCCGAAGAGCAGGGACGTGAGTCCGGGAACGAATATGAAAAGCAGAGAGTACTGTCGTCAGCAAAGGAGTATATTGGATTAGAGGTAGCAGACAAGAAATCGTTGATGAAAATTAAAAAGAGTGTCGGAGACAGAACGGAGCCCTGGGGCACACCAGCATTTATTTCGTGAATATCAGATTTGAAACCATCCAAGACAACTTGGATTGGACGTTCCGAAAGGTACACGTAGTTCTAATCTATTGATGAACAGAGCCTGACGCTAAACTCTGTCAAATGCGTTAGAAATATCAAGTGCAACTATCTTGCTTTCGCCAGATTGATGTACGCTTTGGTTCCACTTTTCGGTGAGACATGCCATCAAATCATCAGTGGACCTGATGCTGGAAAAACCGTGCTGCTGGTCATTAAGAAGTTTTCATGTTTCGTGATATTTCATGAGCTGACGATTTATCAGCGTTTCCATGACTTTGGTGAGAAGGGACGTAAGTGCAATGGGCCTGTAGGAGAAGAGAGAGGAAGATTCGCCTTTTTTAGGGACGGGCTGGACAAATGCTGTTTTCCATCTGCTGAAAGACTCCTAAAGAGTAGGATTGATGAAAAAGCTTACGTAATAGTTTTGCCAGCTAGGAAGAACACCTCTTCAGAAGGAGGGGAGGTATACCATCTGGACCAGCGGATTTGTGAATGTTGAGATCTTTGAGAACTCTTGCTACTACACGAGTGCGAAAGTGGATTTGTCCCATTAAAGATTCAACGCACTCAAGTGTAGGCGGAGACAAGGCACAATTCGCGAGTATTGAGCTGGCCGCAAAGTATGCAGCAAGCAGATTGGCCTTGTCCAAAGAGCTGACAGCTGGAATGCCATTGTAAATGAGCCATGGAGGATGAGGCAGAATTTCTAATATTTTTGACGAACGGCCAAAAATGTTTACTACCTTTGGGACAGTGTAGTATTTTTTGCCTCAGTTTTTGGTCGTATTGGGATTTCACACGTTTGCACTCATTCCTGGCTCGTTTGAGCTTCTTTCGGTTTTCCTCTGTTGGGTTGGCCTCGAAGGACAGAAAAAACAATTCTCTAACGCTCGAGTCGTACCATGCCTTTTCTTTCGGTTTGATACTCTTCATCCGATGAGGAATAAAGCATCTCATTCCAAAGAGAATAGTTTCTGTGATCATGTCAGCAGCGGCATCCACGTTGTTATCGAGGAAACATAACGACTAGTTAAATTTCCTAAAGAAATTGTTAAGTCCGCTCCAATTGGCTTTCTCGTATTGCCGTACGGTTCTTTTAGGAATCTTTTCTCTAACTGTGTGGTGGGTGTACGAGGATTTAGCTGATATGACACAGTGGTCCGACGAGCCTAGAGGGGAGAGCACATCAACGGAATACTTATCAGGGTGTTGGCGGTATGACTATCAACGTCTGGTATGCGTGTAGGCTCATTTACAAGCTGCGTTAAGTTATTTTCCGCAGCGGATATCTCAACACACCGTCCTTCGGGTGTTGTCTCTCCAGAATGTCGAAGCCACCCAGAATTGTGTATTATTGAAATCGCCCGTAATCACGATTTCAGTATGAGGATACAGGGGATACAATTCTTTGACAATTCTGTCCAGTTTAGGGCTTCTGTAAATAAAGCTGTAGTGGATAATTTGCTTACGAAGATAGAATTTTAACCACATGAAATTGAATTCCGGATTGGAACAGGGACTACATTGTGGTGGAGTTTGGTAAGCTACATCACTACGCATATAGATGGTGAGACCGCGGTGAGAGAAGAATAATGGCACTAGTTCGTAGCCAGGTCTGATAGGTGTGGGCGGGAATCTACCAGTGTTTTGCTAAGTGCAGAAAAGTGATTACTTTTTAGCCCGCGTATATTGCCTACGTCCACCCTGAATTCCCTAGTCATAATTAGAAACAAATACAATAAACACAAACACCGACGAAGTGAAAATTCAAATACCGCAACAGAAGCCTTGGATTTTGAAAAACAAGCACCAAACTAGCTGATAAAGGATGACTTAACGGCCATAAGGCATAACTGACCTCAGTTCAGAGAACCCACTGCAAATCTTAAATTCCCAAATAATCTGATTACAATCAACCAGAAGTCAAATAATTATCCTCGCACAAATGTTGCTCGAGGTCCAAACGTATTTATTTGATCATTAATAAATGTTTCCTTCATACAATGCATTCCATATCGTTCTTCGCGGGAACAAGTTGCATAGATTATTTTCAACCCCTTTGGGACGAAGCACGAAAGACTTGACCCTCCTGAAGAGTATGCCACAAATCCTATCCCATCTACGATCTCATGTATAAATATCAACTTGTTCGAGAACTAGTGCGTTTTTGTTTTTTTTTTTTTTTGTCCTATCCTACTTAACTGATATTCCCTTATGGGGACTGCGTGCATGTTAAGTTGTTCTTTCGTTTGCATATCATCCCAAATTGACAAATCTTCTTTTAAAGTTTAAAAGCAATCCATCCGTGAAATCGAAATGGAATTGTTTTTTCCTTTTTTTTTTCCTCTCTCTGTCTCTCTTTTCGTTTTTCTTTCCAGTGCTGCCTACCTATTTGGTTTTTTTTTTTTTTTGTCTATCGTATAGCGTCAAATTAAAATAATGAGCTTCAAGTAGACGAGATACGAGGTGGCAGCAGAAAAAAAAGTACCAGCTTCCACGTGAGTATGCAAATAAAAATGAAACATGAGGATTGCACCTCCTTTAATTAAAACGCCCACTTAGCATAAATTAAGCCGGAAGGATACGTATTCAATGACAATAATCCGGATTACGCATGTGTACTCTTTTTTTTTCCTTTTCTCTGTGCTGCACAATTAATTTGCCATAAAATGGGGTAGGCATCTTGGATTTGAAAAAAAAAAAAAAAACACACAATCAGGTTACATGTGTACTCGTACACACGTGAGATGTCCTTTCATTGAGTAAAATAATTGAACTTTTCATGTTTTGTTCTGTTAATAAGCAAAGTTTGGGGGGGAAAAAAAAAAAAAAAATAAAAAACCTAAGACTCCATCCAGGAAGGAAAGCCTCGCCTAACACTTAAATCAAGTTAACACACCCCTGCTGCCGAAGGACATAATTTCATAAGTTATCCAATAAAAGTTTAGCTATGAGAAAAAAGGAAAACACAAACAAGAAGGAAAATGTTTTCCTTTAACTTGGTTCATGCTGTTAACTATGTCGTTATTCCCTTGCAAGGATCTCTCCTTGGGGACGAATATGTTCACTAATCGGAATTAATTCTGATTTTCATTGCTTCTGCTCAAGAGGAATTTCAATTGAACCTTTTTTTGTGCTGTTGTGTGTTTGTGTTTGTGTGTGTGTGTGTGTGTTATTCCCGGTGCAGAAGATACCAAGGGGGAAACACACTTTTGGGGCAATTCACGCGAACGAACGGCGCGGCGCGGTAGTGAGAACTCTATGTATTCCTGGCGCATAGGGATGGTTTTTACTTTTCATCCCATGGCAGTTATTCTGATTGTTAGGCAATTGAAATAAGGCATTAGGCACGACACGGCACGGCACGGCTATGTGTGAGCAGTGATAGAACCGGCATGCAATACGACTACAATAATCGATCATCGTGAAAAATGTTCGATTTCGCATGGCCCATACTTTTTTCTTGAGTTCATTGCTATCAGAAAGTAGGTATAGGAATGCATCAGTTACTGTAGATATTTAACCACCAACCTGCTCATGTAGAACCCATTTAATTTGCGCACAGTACTGCCAGTGTTCAGGAATGAAGTTTGAGAAGTTAACACCTCACTTGTTATTCCAACTAAGAATTGGAATGAGTACGCGTACTCGTACTTATACGTATTGTACTTCAAATCTTGTTATCACCTTAAAAATATACGAGTATTATATTGTATTATTCAGCAAAAGTACTGTGTAATCATAGGTCGATCTCACTCCTACCCTCAGTCAGCAAAATTTTCGAATTTTTTCAGTGATGTTCAATTTGGTTTTCAGAAAAACAAATCTACAGAAGATGCCCTCTTACACTTGGTTCAGATCTTACTTTAAAAATAGAAAACAAAGAGTGAAATTTGGTGATACCAGGAGTGAATTAAAAAATCTGCACTTAGGATTTCCTCAGGGATCTGTTTTGGGACCGATTCTCTTTTTAATTTATATCAATTCCTTGTTTAAATTGGATTGGGTTTTGCCTATGGTTCAGATAGTGTTTTGAATCTTACCGCAGACATAAATTGGTTTCTGTTTTTATTAAGAATCTGGTTTGCAGAGCATAAGTTGGTTATAAGCTCTTAAACTAAAATTATGTTTTTTAATTTATCAGCGCATAATAATTTTGGTGCTGAGGTTTACTTTCATGCAACCGACTGTCGAAGGTTTAAACTCTCTTATGGCTCTTGCAAGCTCAGTTCCTCCTCTCAGACTTTTAATAATTGTTTCGGTTGCACACAGAGTATTCGAAACATTATTTTCGTGGCACACTAAGGAATTTTTATTTTCTGGGCAATGTTTGCTCTTTTGAACTGTTGAAAAAAAATATAATATTATGGTATATTTCATTCGAGACTACAATACGAGATTGGCTGCTGGGGAGGTACATAATTCAACAAAATTAAGCCTCCTTTGATACTCCAAAAACACATCTTGAAGAAACTTAGCTATAAGCCCCGCTTTTATCCCAGTTTTCCACTCTTCAGAGATTTGAGGATTCTTTCAGTCCGTCAC
Source organism: Volucella zonaria (assembly GCA_963966105.1). Taxonomy (NCBI): domain Eukaryota; kingdom Metazoa; phylum Arthropoda; class Insecta; order Diptera; family Syrphidae; genus Volucella; species Volucella zonaria. Next base: position 8,545,759 of record OZ014535.1, on the reverse strand, counting down.
TTGTACTGCTATAAGGTTCTAAAGATATTTTATTTAACATCAAGAAATCACTGTACCCGTTTTTCGTACAACCGCATTTCGAAACTTTTATAGTGTTTCATCATGTCGGTTATTTAAGAAACATCCACTTTTTATCCGAGCGATTAATTCTCATCTTGTCTTGGTAAAATTTGTTAAAAATTAGCTCTTTTCCCTTGATTCCCTTGAGAGTGTTGAATTTTTGTTTAATATTCTTCTCTGATATTTTGGTGTAATGTTTAGTTTTCGATTTGATTTTCATAAAAAATTTTATAAACTAATTGTTAATTTTTGTTGTCATAATACGAGGGCGGGTCAATAAGTCCGTGCATTTTTTTGAATTTCTGACCTCTTTACTGAAACAGCAACACTGCTCCTGTCAACAGGCATTTGTCAGTTGACTCCTGTCAAAATTTAAACTTGCTGCGTCAGTTAGTTTGTGTTTGACAGCTATTTTTATCAGACTACTCACTAATTTGAAGAGAAAATGGAAAAAAGTGAATTTCGTGTGCTTATTAAGCATTATTTCTTGCGAAAAAAAACCATTACCGAGACCAAGGCTAAGCTTGATAAATACTATGGGGACTCTGCACCATCGATTTCAATGGTAAAAAAGTGGTTTACTGAATTTCGTTGTGGCCGTACAAGCACTGAAGATGCCGAACGTCCTGGACGACCAGTTGAGGTCTCTACACCCGAAACAATCGAAAAAATTCACGATATGGTGTTGGCCGACCGAAGATTGAAAGTGCGAGAGATTGTGGAAGCCGTAGGGATATCGCATGGCTCAGTGGTTTCAAATTTTGAATGATCACTTGGGCATGAGAAAGCTTTCCGCAAGATGGGTGCCGCGTTTGCTCACAGTCGACCACAAACGCAATCGTGTAAGAACTTCACAGGAAGGTTTGGCGTTGTTTAATCGCAATATGGAAGAGTTTTTGAGCCGTTTTGTAACCGTGGACGAAACATGGATCCATCACAACACACCAGAGAACAAACAACAGTCAAAACAGTGGGTTTCCAAGGGTGAATCGGCGCCAAAGAAGGCCAAGGTGGGTTTGTCAGCCAATAAAGTTATGGCGACTGTTTTTTTGGGATGCACGCGGGATAATCCACATTGACTACCTTCAAAAGGGAAGAACAATCAATGGGGAATATTATGCCAACTTATTGGACCGATTCAATGACGATTTGAAAAAAAAAAACGACCTCATTTGGCCAAGAAAAAAGTTCTTTTCCACCAAGACAATGCAAGGGTGCACACATGTGCAGTTGCCATGGCAAAAATCCATGAATTGGGCTATGAATTGCTCCCTCATCCACCCTATTCTCCAGATTTGGCTCCGAGCGACTACTTCTTGTTCCCAAACCTGAAGAAATGGCTTGGTGGAAAAAGATTTGACTCCAATGATGAAGTCATCTCGCAAACAAAGGCATATTTTGAGGACCTCGACAAATCATTTTTTTTGGAAGGGATAAAAAAATTGGAGAAGCGTTGGACAAAGTGTATAGAGCTCAAGGGAGACTACGTTGAAAAATAAAATTATTTTTTTATCAAAAAATCTGTGTTTTAATCCAAAAGTCACTGACTTATTTATGGGACCATTATCTTGGCCTTGACAATGACATTATCTCTATTTTGCTTTCAAAAATACTTATGTCATTATTATTTGTTTTAATGTTAATATAACTAGTAAAATCTAAAAAAGAGTTCTCATTCACTCTGAAGGCGATAATTGGAGCCAGAGCCCCTTGGTATATTCTAATCCCGGTATCACGTTTAATAAGCAATGCAGGTGATGCGTCAATGTCTAGGCTGGGAAAGGAAAAACACCAACCTCCCGTATAGAATAAGATCGCCTACTGTGGTATACATGTTACTTTTCGGATTATAGCAAGCTAACTTTTCTGCTAATTTTAAAGAAATTGTGGTCATGTTATGACACTCAGATAATTGAAGATCGAAACATCCTTCTTAATGGGACAGGACTCCAAAAATGGTATTTCAGCAAAAGGGTGGATAATGTGGTATGCATGGTATAGTGTTATGCTATACCAGATTTTGCAGCATAATAAATATTCTTAAACAAAAAAAAAAATCATAAAAAATGCCTAAATAAAAGTATTAAAGTTTTCGTAATATAATATTGCAAAGCAATATAGCGTTTCTTAGCCTTTTCTAAGAACTTAAAAAAAATTGATAATAAAATCTTTTGCTTTTAATTTACCATATACCAAAATGAATTGTCATATGGTAGATGTAAAGATAAAATAGAACGCAGTGATGTAGGCAAAATTAGTTGCTCTGATTGCCCTGGTTTTCTTTTTTATTCTTCCTGTGTGAATATACATTATACAGACATGGAATATTTGAACGCAAACAATATTAACTATAGATGTGATAAGTGCACTGTTCTGCGTAGAAAATCGCTACAGGAACCGCCCAGAGAAGCATTAAATACAACTCCAGTCGTCGTAAAACAACAACCGTCACACATGGAGAGAATTAAAAAGACAGCAGTCACAACTAAAGAACAACAACAGCCACGGCATCACCAACAACAGAGTGCAGAAAGAAAGCAAGCAGCATCGATAACAATACAACATTCAAAAGTACCAGGCCATTAAGCAGTTACTTGTGCCGCGAAGCAATCTAATAAGATGACTGTAAGCAAACAACCATGAGTCAAAAAAAATAACAACAGCTGAACAACGGTCCAGTAACGATGCAGCTTCTCTACGGGGAAATTCTTTATTTAAAGAACTAAAAGAAGAAAACAAAACTCTCAGACTAAAAGTCAGTAACCTTGAAAGCAAATTAAACTGGAGAGAGCAGAAACTGATGGAGAATGCCACTGAAATTGTTGGCGTACCAGACGCTAATAACAATAATGCTGACGAATATGTGCAAAAAATTTTCGATGATGCACTAAACATCTCTGCCACTCCTGATGAAATCCAAAAATGCTACGCAAACCGCATTGCAAGAAGGAATTCGTCAAGTGAATTGAAGCATACACACAATAATATTATATGCGTCCATCTCTCATCGCTTAAACGTCAAACATGGAACAAAGAAGCTGAACGCCTAGTTATTTGCCGATGATAGTAAAAGAAATATTTTTATGGCAGCTAAAAAACTTAAAGCAGAAAACAAAAAAAAAAAAAAAATACAATACTTATGGTTTAACAATTGTAACATTCTGTTGAGAAAGGCTGTAAATGTTGAGGCTTTTGCTATAACATCTTTTGATGACTTAAACGCAATTTAAATAATTTTTAATCACACTTTTATGAATTGTTTTTTTTTTTTTTTTTTAATATGAATGAAAGTTTTGATCTTATAAACAACGACCTTACCATTCAAGCTACAAGAAGCAATACTGATAGTTTATTTTATTTTACTGATAGCAAAATTGTTTATAATAATACTTATTAGAAGCTTATAGCAAAATTTCGATTTATTAGTAAGCAACCTAGAATCTTTCAAGAACTTGCCTGTAATTATTTTCGTTTCGGAAATTTGGATTTACGAGTATTCTTTGTAAATGATACTGACAGAATATTACTGTTTGAATCAAATTTCTGCCCCAGCTATCTTATCTTTCTTACGTATAACTTTAATATTGATCCCCACAAACGTTTAGGGACTTTAAAAATACGAATATGTATAAATAGATCAGCTCTTGAACAACACATAAGTTGTGTTTCTTGGGAACTTGTTTACGGTATGCCCTTACTGGATGACCAAATCGATTTTATTCAAAGGAACATAAATCATCTATTTGATACGCATTTTCCAATCAAAACTAGAACGATAAAAGAAAAGACAAAACCCTGGTTAGCAAATGAGATTCGAGCGGTAATGTTGCATCTTCGGGTTGAAGAATTCCACCATGTTTACAAAAATACACGGAATAGTGTTGTTCGTGAAATACGAGCTGCTAAGGCACAATTTTATTTCAGTCGCTTGAATATGAACGCAGATGGCCGCAAACTATGGAGTAATCTCCGGGAATTGGGAATTGGTAAGCAAACATTTACCAACATCGACTGCGATGAATTCAATCGAAAGTTTTTAGCGCTTTTCGAACCTAGAACCTTAGAGGCACATGATGAAACTTCTTGTGGTGGTCCCATTGTCCATACAAATGCATCCTTTGCTTTTACAAGAGTGGACAATGTGAATATAGTCCAAAGTTCTGGGTCTGTGAAATCGAATGCAGTGAGATTTCATGGAGTTCATTTGGTATTCGTCAAAGCTATTTTGCCATATGTAACGCATGTGATTAATACCATTTTTATGACCGGCATCTTTCCTCGTCCGTGGAAAATGGCTAAAATAATACTAATTTCTCTCTACATTTTCTCTCTAAAGTTTGTGAACGGATTATGCATAAACAACTGAATGAGTACCAGGCACGTAATAACATAATTTCCTGGTTTCAGTTCAATCTGGATTTCGTGTCAAACACAGCTGTACAACTGCTATGATAAGCGTGGCAGGAAACATAAGAATATGTTACCTTCCTGATCCTTTTAGACTTTTCGAAAGCTTTTAATATGGTTCACCATTCCATTCTCATTAATAAATTACGTCACTACTTTAACATATGTATCTCCCTTCGCGATAAAGTTAATCGCATCGTATCTATATAAGTGAAAGAAAGCAGGCTGTGTTTCTCTTCTATCAGAGTTTCTTCCATTACCACGAGGCGTTCCACAAGGGTCGATTGTGGGACCTCTCCTATTCTCACTTTATATTAATGACATATGGTAGCTTCCGTAATCTTGCATTCGTCGAAACACTTTTATGCTGATAACATTCAAATCTATCGAAGTTATCCCCTAGATCTTATCGAAAGTTGCGCCAATGGTGTGAATGAGGATCTTAAACGAATTTCGAATTGTTCGTTGATGGTAGATGTCTCATATTTTCCCTCTATCATGCTAGATACTTAGCTCACCAATTCAATTCGTGGACTCTTCAAAAAAAATCTTTGTGTGGTATTCAACAGAACACTGACATGGAATAACCATATAAATTTGATATCGGGGAAGACTTATGGCATTCTTTGAACTTTGTGGACCGCTTAGAAATTTACACTCCGGAGGACAAGGCTATTCCTATTCTTATAATATGGCTGTGAACTTTTCTATGATTGTTAGTCTCAGAAGATATGACCATGTCTAAAAACCTGTTAGATATGTCTTTTCAGGACTATGTCAAATTTCATACACTGATTCTTCTTTTCATCATAATCAAAGCAAGACGTCCAACGTATCTCTACAACCAAATCCAGTTTCCAAGGTCCAACATATCTGCTTTCTTAATTCTTCTGCCTTTCAGTTGCTTAACATCTGAGAGGCAATTTTTTATATATTTGGAAGTATGCTTAGAGGTTCATAATCAGGGGGTTCCTTTTTGGATTAGGTTTTTTTTTTTTAGCAACAGGAGTAACCCTAGCCATTTTTTTCGAGAATCCCGGAAAAGTCGATGATGTGAAATAGAAATGTCAGCGAACTGAAGATATATGACAGAATTAAGTTCAAGAACCGAATAGGTATCCCATCCACAACGATTGTATTTGACTTAAGATTAATTATAACTTCAAGGACTTTGCAAGGACACAAATTACTATTTAACGAGAAGCGATAATTACTTTTTACATTCGATAAAAATTAGTTGCTTAAACTCTCACAGAAGAAATACTGTACCATCAAATTCGAGTTTCTTCCATTTGTAGCAGTCGTAATCGATTTGCCAGTCGGGGGAGAGAATGAAGGCAAGATCCTGTCCACGTCACATCCATATACCGGAAATTGTGCTGTTGTTGTCTTCGCCAAAGAGGCATACAGAGGCGAATGCGTGGTTGCGCATCTTATCCAAACGTTGGAACATACCGTGTGATGTATACTTTTATTCGCCGTACCAGATTGAGTAATTCTCTGGGTCGAACTTGTTCCACATTTATGAAATCGATTTGGCTTTGTTTTCGTTGGAATAGAAGCGTTTGAAGTTGTTAAAGTTAAAGTTTCCCTTGGGCATAGAATCGAATGGATCTTTTGACTTGGGTTCTACAGCAAGAGCTTCATCGGCGGCATCTAATACTTCTTTTTTCTCAGCTGGAGCTGGCTTCTTTTCTTACTGTTTCTTTTCGTCCTTTTTGTTATCGGTCTTAGCAGAGCCGGCACGGGCAACAGCACCAATTTTGCCCAAGAATTCGGCGTATGGTATTTCTTAGGATCGAAGACCAGAGTCTTCTCGCACAGGACGTAGCCCTTGAGGACGGCTTGAACCTGTGGCTGATTGAGGATTGTGTTGAATCATCTATTGAGATTGCCATGGGGCGCACGTAGAGATGGCTCCAGCACATACTGATACAAATGAATCCACTAAATAAGTGGATTCTAGTGGAGCTAGTTATTGTTAAGGATGGTCAAAGCAGCAGAGGGAACACCCAAGAGCATGAGGCCGGTACAATTTCATTCTCAGCAAAGTTGATCCACTGTTGAACTAAGGCTTGTTGGTATTGATTGGCCAGGAAGTAAGCGATATCATTGCTCTCACTGAGGTGCTTGCCATCAGATGTTTCGAATGCAGGCACCTTGCTAGTTGGGAATTTCTTGAGGAATTCCGAAGTTTTATTTGTCTCGCTAAAAACAAAATCTTTGGCTACTTTCACTTTGGCCCCAGAGTACTGAGTGCTGAGTATATACAAAAGTTTTTTGGATAAGTATAAAGTGTCCCTGTCGCCATCGTTGCGGTTTGCCGGAGAGAAATGGGGGCCTCAACCCTCACCAAAATTAAATTAAATTTCCAAAGACTAGGATGGTTTAGGACATCAATCATATAAAGAATGCGGCACAGTAAATTCGGGTTTGAACTTCAACTTTCCTTTGAATTATGTAAGCGTACTTAGTTACCATTTCATCAGCTAAACCAGAATATTGTTATCAATTCGTTTGAATTGATTACTTATGTGTGAAAGGTATGAAAAGGATAAAACCTGTTGAATCGAAAACGACCGATAAAGGTCTTTATTGAAAATTTACTACTAATTTACAGGATATCAGAATTTGAAGGAAAACATCCATTAGGGTACATTGCCCAATTCAATTGGATATTGGATATTTATTTGTAATGTGATGTGACCATGTCCTTTTAGCATCGTAATCAATTTATAACATGTGTTCCAAGACATTACTAAGTCCACCACATACGGTTGATTGAAGATTAGACCATTTTTAGAAACTTTCCTATGTATCTCAATCTCAATCCACTGTAATCGAAAAAAAAAAGAAAAAAAAAAACAAACAAACGAAAAAGGAAAATCTAAAATATTTCCACCAGTTGTGTACAGTGGAAGAGATTTACTCCCTTTTTGTTGGTTGCGCTTCGTTTCGACTGGAGCAGGAAGAGATGGGATATTCAACAATCGTTACCCTCTTAATATCCTTATTCTTGTTTTTTCCTTCTTTTTTTTTTTGATTTTACTGTTCAAACCAAATTCCATTCAATTGAGATACAACATTTCATTTTGTTGTACTCGTACATTCAGTCATCGGTGATGAGAGTAGCGAGTAGCGAGTACCAAGTACTGAGCACTGAGCACTAAGGACCATGGCACCGGGCTTAAGGCGGATCGAGTGAGTATTATAGCTTTTGGTCAAAATCGGTCGATTGGTTCATCCTTGGGTGGAATAAAACTGCTCGGCTGTATTATTCAACTTTGAGGTAATCCTTTCCACCATGGGGATAGATGTTACCACCGAGACAAAGTAGGAATGGAGAATACAAAAGCCATTGTGTATGCGAATTGGTTTAATTATTTATCTGCAAAGCTTAATTGAAATGCCAGATTAAAATTGTTTCGAGTGACGAAAAAGAAGATACAAAAATTGCAGCTCACGGTATGTACGACTTTATTCAACTGAGCAGTAAAAAAAAAAAAAAAAAAAAAATCAATGCAATCGCTTGTAATTGTGAGATCCAATGTAGTCCAATGCATGTAGATGTGTATGCATAAATTATATAGAAATCGTCCATAGAGCAGTTCGACACTGCATGTCCTTGAATCGCTTGAAGTCTTGACGATTGGTTGATTAATTTCTATTATGTGCCTCCGAGGTGCTACTTTTTCCACTGAAAGTGATTCAAACTTTTCAAGTGAAGATTCAATAAGTTTCATCAAAATGGAGAAAATTATTTACAATTAGTGAATTGGTGATTATAGAGATTCCAAATGGCTTTGGTTCTGATGAATTCCATCGAATGGGGAAGATTGTTTGTGATTACTTCATAAACTCGAAAGTCATCAGTCGCTTCGGATATAGGCTATACTCGTACAACAAATGCGCTTTAGAGTATATCATTGGCAGGTTATAGGTAATTCTACCCCAAGCTCTGGTTTCTAAAGTACCCACCCTCTCGCAATCCAATTTTGACCCAGGCAATCAGATTATACTGAATTAATTAATTTTTCAAAGTCTTGCAGTCTCAAACTTGTTGTAAAGTATTTACAAGACTGAGTTAGACATTCGAAAAACTGGCGCTTATCTATAAAGTTCTCTTCAAGGAACTCACAAATCAGATTTGAGTATTGAGTGACGCTTTTGTGGAAAATTACGAGTACTTTCAGACTCTAAGGACGCGTCTCTTATCATTTTTCATTACTTCGATTTCATCCGGAAGTCCTCTTCGGGGCCGAATTACAAAACCATTTAAAGAGTATTGAATAAGGGCAAAGGATCTATTTGGAGGATTGTGTTCATAGTTCGTATAAGAATGCTTCGATTTTGTTGTAAATGACTTAATTTTGTATGAGGTTCGCGTTCTGTTCTCAGGTGGCTTTTCATTGAGCCATCAAGGTGGTTGTCAGGTCATTTTCTTATTTGTGTTGGCGTGTGTTGTTTAGACAGGACGTTGAATCGTGACGCTACCCCCGCTCCTAGTGAAAACGTTCTCCTAATTTACGGGGCGCCATACAAATATCGTCAATGTAAGGGAAAGCAAGATCCAAATCTTTCAAAACTCGGTTGATATGCCTTTGAGAGATTCCGAATGGCATACACTGGAAATCGTAGAAGCCGAAAGGTGTCGTAATCGCAATTTTGAAGATGTCTTCCGTCTGAGTAGTGATTTAGTAATACGCCTTCTGTAAATCAAGAGTTGAAAAAACTGATTTACCGGATAAAATATTGAAGAAATCCTGAATGTATGGAACTGGATATCTGTCTGGCATGGTGACGGCGTTAAAACTTCGGTAGTCGGCGCCAGGTCTCCATTCTCCACTGGATTTCTTTACCATATGCAAGGAATTTGCCCCATTACTATTAGATGGGCGACAAATTCTCTGTTCAGTTAAACTTTTCAACTCAGCTCGTGCTGCCTCTAGCTTATCAGGTAGTAGTCGTCGTGAATTTGGTGTAGAGTTCGTCGTCTTCAGCGTACTGTTTGCAGTTCTTATGTTTATCGTGTCTATCGTTGAAATATTCGTCGTTTTGTCGTTGTTGTTCTTTACGTATTTTCCCAACACGTTGTGGGCTAATTTTCACTCACCTATACCGATTCCAAGTACAACTCCAATTACCCCGCTAGTACCAGAAACCGTGTTGTCAGCTAATAGCACAACGCCGACCGCCACTTCATCACCTCATGACAGTCCAATTACGATTCCATCAAATTCTGCTAGTCCGGCTAAATTTTAAATTAAACTGAGTGCAAACCCTTCTCCTGTCAAATGAGACACATCGTGGAGCCGTGTGTAGCTGTGGCTCAAGTGCTAGTGGATTGGCTTCCAAATCGGAAGGTTCGGTGTTCGAATCCCAGCTTCGCCCGAAACACGAGTAGTTGACTAGAAATCAACATCAAGCTAACTTTCACCAAAAATTTAGTGATGTCACCCATGGAGCGAAATAACCACTGACCCCAAACATCTTTCTTTCTGTCTCTATCCCATTTACCCACTTGAGTGTTAAGTTCTTTCTCAAAAAAAAATCGTCCAGTATTACTCGCAATTCTCCAGCGCAAATTTAGTGATATTCCGCGCAAAAGCTCAAGTATCACACTGAATAAGTACGAACCGTAACCATATTGACTTGATGGCCGCTAGCTTAGCTTCACTTCCTGCAAACAGACATTGCCTCGTTATTTAGAGGACAACATTCGAAAGACTACGGAAATTCATCTAGAAATAAACCAAACTTTAATCATCCACTCCTACACAACTAGACACAAGAGTCTACACCAATGCTGGAGATCTTAACATACCAGGTCCAACACGTCCTGTAATCGAGCAATGCTCTTCAATATGCTCGTCTATTGCAACCGCACCATCCTCATCAACTGCCTTTTCCTTCTCATTTAAGAAGCAACAACCACAAGCTGAGCAGGTGCAGCAGCAATCACCTCATCCAGATTACACAACCCTGCCTTACACATACTCTAATGCTAACCATGAACTGACAGCTCTTTTAGCTGGTGATAATGTAGGTGGTGACTCCAATTCATCATCAAGTAGCAGCAAAATCGTCTGCGTACTCTATGGCGTGATTGAGGGAATCTACTACATCACTTGTTTAAATGTTAAACAGTATCGGAGAAATCACAGCCCCCTGTTGTAAGCCGATTTTAATGTCAAAGACCTTGCTTGGAATAGCATTGTCACATTTGACAGCGAACTACTTTCCCATAAGCATGTTGTAAATCGTATATAGCAGGGGTTTCGGCATGGCATGCCATCCTCGAACTATATGGTGTCAAAGGCCTTCTTAAATTCAACTTTTTGGACAAGGCCAATCTGCTTGCTGCACACTTTGCGGCCAGATGTACACTCACGGATTGTGCTTGTCTCCACTTTCGCACTCGTGTAGTAGCAACAGTTCTTATAGATCTCCATAGGTCCAGATGGTATATCTTCCCTCCTTCTGAAGAGGTGTTCTTCTACGCTGCGTAAGTTTTTTCATCAATCCTACTCTTTAGGACTCTTTCCGAGCAGATGGCAAACAGCATTTTTCCACTAAAAAAGGCGAATATTCTTCCCATTGCACTTAAGTCCCTTCTCTCCAAGGTCATAGAAACGCTGATAAATCCTCAGCTCATGAAATATCTCGAAACACGAAAACTTATCAATGACCGGCTAAATGGTTTTCGTAGCAACAGGTCCACTGGTGATTTGATGGCATGTCCCACCGAAAAGTGGAACCAAAGCGTACACCAATCTGGCGAAAGTAAGATAGTTGCACTTGATATTTCCAAGGCATTTGACAGGGTTTGGCATCAGGCTCTCTTGTCGAAAATGCGTGCTTTTGGGATCGATGACTCGATTCAAGTTGTCTTGGATGGTTTCAAGTCTGATATTCACAAAATAGATGCTGGTATGCCGCAGGGCTCCGTTTGACCTTCGATACTTTTTTTTCATTTTTACCAATGATCTGCCACTTCTAATCCAATATATTCCTTTGCTGACAACAGTACTCTCTGCTTTTCATATTCGTTTTTAGACTCACGTCGCTGCTGTTCGGCTGTAGGACAACGTTTTATCGCTATTTCCATCACCAGTGCTCCATAGAAATCGCCAGTACCATTCCGCCCCTTCAAACTTTTAACCGTAACACCCGCCTCGCTATGAATGCTCATCAGTATACTTCCAAGCCCACTTTCGGACGTACGCTAAAATATAGTGATTCGGTCCTAAGCCGTCGAACTCGCTTGTGGAATTCCCTGCCGAGCTCTCTATTTCCTAGTCATTCAGATATTTAAAACCAACGTACATCGGCACCTATCTTTCTTTTCTTCGCCCGCGCTGTGTGAAAACATTTTAAGGCTACCTTAACCCCTTGAGCGTGCGCTACTTCCCAAAAAAAAAAGAAACCCTGGCAGGCACCCGTACACTTGTTCTTGTATTTATTCCATTTTTTGTCAGAGACCAACTTTGACGCAACATGAATAGTGTCATGGTTGAGGAATTATATTATTTTCCTCAACCCACTTTAATAGCGCTCTATTGACCGCCTTCTCGAAGACCTTGCTAATATTCCGAAGCAAACTAATTGACCAAAGATTCTAAATTTGTCCTTTTTCGGGATAAGATGTATCACACTGCTATTTTCAGGATATTTTTAAATACCGTAGTAAATATTTCCACTGCTTCCAAGGGCAGGTGTCTTAATACGACGTTTCGAATACGGTCTACTCTCAATGACTTTTTTTGTTTCTCACAGGTTCTGACCCCTAAATCACAAAATCCCTGTACATCACCTTTATTAGGTCACTTCTCACAATATACTGGCGGGGTACGATCCCCTTACCTTATTTGGACCTAATTTTCACAACAGATTCAATTAATTCCTCAGTCTTACTTTGTCCCCTATCTCCCTCCACAATCGACAACTACCATCCCCCCCTTCTACTTTCATTTTTTCATAACTCTTCTTTCCAGTTCACTCCTCTCACAACACTCTCTCATCCTACGACTTTCTTAAAGCAAACTTTCACAAAATCAGTGACTATCTTAGCAGATCCGCCTTTAACTTTCACAACCTAAGTGTAAATGATGCCTTATTCATTTTTTTATAAAGAAATATTTAATTCGTTTAGCTTTAACGTTCCGTTTTCCCGCCTTAAAACATCATCTACTAGTCCTCCCTGCTATAATCGCAAGCTTCGTTCCTTACAAAATAAGAGAAACAAGTTATGGGCTGTTTGCGTGCGTACCAGATCCTTTTCCGACTATTCCAACTATCTTGGAACTTTATGATTCCCTTTACCAGCGTTACCTTAATAATGCGCAAGTCAACCTTATAAGTCCTTTTACCAATTTTTTAACTACAAAAGAAAGTCCGTCATATTTCTTAAAAAAAAATGTTCTTCGTCTCTTTCCCTTGCGATTTGGGTTTGGAAAACCTCCTTGATAACCCCGATCCACAAGAAAGAATCAAAGAACGAAATAACAAACTATCGTCCAATCGCTAAATTCTCCCATATACCCAAACTCCTCGAAAGTATTTTGTATAAAGCTCTAAGCTTCCAATGCAAATCATTTATTTCCCCCTAGATAACGTGGCTTCCTAAAGGGTAGGTCAACCACCACAAATCTCGTTGAATTTGTATCCTTTGCCATCTCTGCCTTAGAGAACGGCAACGAAGTCGATGTAGTTGCAACCGATTTTAGCAAAACCTTCGATAAAATCTCTCATCAATTAATACTCTTCAAATTGTCTGCCCTCGACTTTGAACCCATACTGTTAAAATGGATATTCTCTTAACTCGAAAACCGATTTTACAGTGTTCGCTTTAGGTCAGCCTACTCGGCTCCATTTTTGGCCACCTCTGGAGTTCCTCAAGGCAGCCATCTTGGTCCCCTTCTTTTTATATTAACCATAAATAACCCTTTACGGCGACGATACCAAATGGCCTCTCTCCCCATGACTCCTACCTCCTTCAACAAGACCTTGATAGTTTTTCGATCTGGTGTCTTAAAAATTGTTTGGAACTTAATAATGACATCACCTTTTCACATAAGCGGCACCAATCTCCTCCTCGACTCTACCTTCTCAACAACCAATCTATCTCCTCCGTTGAATCTCTTCGCGAGCTCGGCATTTTGTCTGATAAGGAGCTCAACTTCCGTTTACATATGGATGGGATAATCCTTATAGCCAACTCTGCACTAGGTTTTCTAAAACGATGGTCCAAAGAATTCACCAACCCATACGTGACCAGTTCCCTCTATATTACCTTTGTTCGCCCACGTCCTGTAGTACGCCAGTTCGCGTTCATATCTCGAGAATTGAAAGCATCCAGCGCCAGCGCCTTGGATGATCCTTTTACTCTGCCCCCCTATCAAAACCGTCTCAACCTTATTAACCTAAATACCCTTGAGGAACGCAGAGATGTAGTGACTCCTTTCAGGTCACGTTGAATGCGCGTCCCTTCACAAATCAATTTTTCTCAATACTAACCCTCGTAATCTATGTATCCCGTAAACGATGTATCGAGGCTGTCCAACGCAGATTCCTACGACAGCGCTGACTCCCATGGGTTAACCACGACATCGTTCCGCCCTATGTTGATCGACTCAAATTGCTGGGTCTACAAATGTCACGAATATCCTCTTTATAAGCTCTTTTACTGTCTCTCAGTGTTGGATCAGATTTTTTATTTTATAATACAAGCCCCAGCAATTTAAGGTATGTCCCGATATGTACCCTCAATTATAAACTCTCTCGTCCTGAATTTCCCTGTCGCTTTCGTCTTAGTTTAAGCAGTTTGTACTAAATTCAATCGAGTGGTCCGTGAGGAGGGTTGACCCGGTCCTGTCAAATATGAAAGCAACGTACTAACTCCTACATCCCTAGTTAGTCAAGCCAATGCAAAAACTACAACTACAATGACACATAATAACTGCTCCAAAAGAGGTGCCAGCAATTATTCCAGCAAATATAACTCCAACTAATGTCCTTATTCCTTTTTTGATTTTATGCGCACTGCAAGCTCTAAGCAGGTAGTTGTTATTTAATTTAACTTCCCTTTATCTAGCAGCACTAAAATTTCTATTAAAAATAAATCGCTTCAAGGACTTTCGGTAAATATAATTAACACTATTCTGGATTACTCATTTGTCCATTCAATTCATCCTCCCATCCTGTCAGTTCAAAAAAAAAGAGAAAAAAAAAATAGAAAATAAAAAATTAAACATCCCTTGCAGGGATGTAACATCAATTGTAGATACATACTCGTACGAGTGTGCTGCGTTTACATCCGCACCATTATTCAGATTCAGATTCAGATTCAGATGAAAGAGCACTTCCTTTGGTAGTCCTGTTTACACAAATTAAATGAGGCATGAATTTTTAATTAGGTTAAGCTGGTGATTATATGCTTTTAATTGAATTTGAATAACACGGTACCTGGTAACTGGTAACTGGTAACTGGTAACTGGTATCTGATGGTTTGATACCTTGCCGTTGGTTCCTGCTAGCCAACGTCTGGGCTTTCCACATTGCGCCTTTGTAAATAAATAAACATTAATGAGTCCTACTCTCAATAGAACGAATTTGAATATTTTCAACACACTCAAATACAAGTGCTCCATGAAGGACCAATTATGGTGTGCAAACATTTTTAACGTGTCATTTTGTTATGTTTCTTTGTTTACAGGTCAATAGATTGATGAATAAATAGCACCATCAATGAATGCCAGCGTCTTTGCCAATTGCCATTGAGCTTGTTAAATTTGTCCAACGAAATAGAAGTGAAGGACGTTATAAAATGATGGAGCTTACATCAGGTGTTGGTACAATTGTGGCTGTGAGTGGTTTATCAACCAATAACAACAAAACAAACAACAACACATGTCCTTCAGATGGCAGTGTCACATCACCAAATCATCACTTTATAAAGCGAATCAACGAACCGTCAAAAGGGCAACAGACGCAAAACACACAGTCTATTCTTCAATCTCATATGGAACATCAACATCAGCAGGACCAGAGGCAGCAGGAAATCGATGGTTTACCGACGATAGTTCCTTCACCGAAGCCTAATCAGGTGAGTGATTTATGTCTGGACAGGGGTTGAAAAGTATTGTAGTCGTATAATTTAGCTTTAAGGAGGCAACTCCAATCGTAAGGTAGGCCCATGTGTGTGTCTTTAGGATGTTTCCACGAACACGAGATGGGGATGGGATTGCACAACTCGTGGACTTGTGGAGATCCAAGGAAGGCTCTTGACATGTGGATACGTTTTTTCGGTCAGAATTTTACTATTTTATAATCAAACTTGTAATTGAAGTGATTGTAGGTTGGTAGGCGTGGTGGGATTTACGTAGGTTGCTACTCAAGTTTTCGGATGTGACAATGCCGGTGTATGTATTATAGATGCCCCAAATCTGACATTAGCATTCTGGAAAATTTATCTGAGCCAAAAATCATGGTTGTCGTTCGTTTTTAGTGAAGGCCGTCCAAAACCGGTTGTTGTGTCAGAGAACATCGATGTTGTACGGAAACTAATACTGCAAACTCGTCATCTGACTTATCGTGAGATGAAGACATACTCGTACTTGGGCATTAGTTGCACTCGCATACATTTAATATTGCATGAGGATTCGGTTTGGATACCACATGTTGAAAAAAATCAATCGCGCTATGCTTCAAAGGACGTCCATAGGATTGTGACAGCCTACGAATCGACTAAAAAGCAGTCGACTATATGAGTTTTCCAAGGCGAGCCAAATCCCGTACTTCTATACCCCATCTGTGTAGATCCATTCTGACATCCGGTTGGGGGAATCGAGCGGGTCTAAGCCATTCTGTTGCATCCATAAGCCTTGAAAAGAGATGTAAGTGAGTGAAGTAGCAACTTATGGGTGATTTTGGTTTTTAATTGTCAAAAAAAAAGGAACAGGAAAATGCTTGTCGTTTACTTTTTAACGATTATTTCACGCAAACATTGATCATGACTACGTTTCAAATGGTACATACGGGGAGCCAAATTTTGCCCAATTATCACGCTAATAATACGTGTACTGTTGTGTTCCAAGACTGCAATTGATGCTGGTTTATCGGCATAGACGAGTGAGTAAAGGCATCAAATGGCACGATCTAGCCGGCCAATTCACCGGTCCAAAACGAGAGCTAAATTGCTCGTCGAACTCATTTCTCAATTGGTCTATTGATTCGCGTGCTACTCGTATGTTATTATCAAAATTTGTGCCCTGTGAAAAATGTTTTTCGCGCACATTAACCATTTTACTGTCTTCATAGTCAACCTATTGAGCAAGCAATTCAGGCCGTAGTGACCATATTTCGCACCAATTTCGCACCAATTTCGCACCAATTTCGCACCAATTTCGCACCAATTTCGCACCAATTTCGCACCAATTTCGCACCAATTTAGCAATATTTTCCAATATTGCTGCTGTATCCGCCAGCGTTAGACCGTGATTTGTGTATACGTCGCCATTCGCAGCACTTCGGATTGTGTTACTCCATGTAAGGATCTTGCAAAATACAGCTCGTGCAAGAACTGGAGCCGAATGACCTGCCACAGTGTCGAATTTTTGGCGAGTGGGCCTTAGAAAAGCTTCCGCTTTTTTATCGGAAAATTGTCTTCAGCGATGAAATTCATTTCTGGTTGAATGTGTATGTCAATAAACAAAATTTGGTCCGATGATGATGAGTGCTGCCAAAGCACCCGAAAAATGCACTGTTTGATGAGGTTTATGGTCCATCCGGAGATCGTGAAAACATTGTTACCGTCAATACCGCCCGCTATCGTTCAGTGATTTCGAACTTTTTTTTGCCCAAAATGCGAACCTGGTCTACAAGTTGTCTGAAAAGTTTCCGAACTGTGATACAAGACATTTTTTCTCAAAATTGTTTTTTATTTTTCTACATAGTCTCCTTGTAACTCTACACACTTCTTCCAGCGATGCTTCCATCTCTCTAACCTGTCCAAATAGTATTTGGCGTTTTGCTCTGCAAAATAATTGTTCACGAAGGTGATTGGCCTCCTCATTTGGCGAAAATCTCTGTCCTCCGAGCGCAGTTTTTAGATGAGAGGGAACAAAAAGAAGCCGCTTGGGGCTAGATCTTTTGAATAAGGCGGATGGTCAAGCAGTTCAAACCGCAATTCATGGATTTTCGCCATGGCAACCGCTGAGGTGTAATACAGGCGCATTGTCTTGCTGAAACAGGATTTTCTTTTTCTGCAAATGTGGTCGTTTTTCCGAAATTTCTGCCTTCTGCCTTCGATTAAGATAACTCCTTTACTATCCCAAAAAACAGTCGACATCACTTTCCCAGCCGAAAAAACAGTTTTTGCTTTTTTTGGAGCCGGCTGGCCCTTTGCAGTCCACTGTTTTGACCGAATTTTTGTTTCGGGCGTATAATGGTGTTTCCAAGTTTCATCTACAGTAATTAATCAGCGCCAAAACTCGGATTTATTGTGCCTAAACTGCGCCAACAAAGCGTTGGAAATTTTCATTCGAAAACGTTTTTGGTCTAACGTAAGCAAACGCGGCACCCAACGCGCGGACAGCTTTCTCATGCCTAAATCTTGATTTAATATGTAACAAACACGTTCTTTGGACATTTTCAGAACCTCTACTATCTCTCTCATTTTAATTCGGCGGTCGTCTAACACCATTTGGTGAACTTTAGTTTGGACCAAGCTCTTACGGCCACGTTTAAATTCAGTTGGCCAAAATTTCACGGTGGTAAATGATGGTGCAGAGTCCCCATACACAGAGTCCCAACTCATTTTTGATTTGCGTAGGCGTATTGCCTTTCAAAAACAAGGATTCAATAACAGCTCGATACAAAAAAACACTCACATCGACTCACTCAAACGACTGTCAACTAAAAACTGCGCATCTAAAATGACTGAAACTTCGGTAAGTAACTGTCAAAAGATCCACAGCTAGCATTCACTAGCTTTTATTGACGAGTCCCGCTTTCTTTACGTTGCGGAAACTTTTCAAACAACCCTCAATAATTTGTAAGCGTTGTTCGGGTGTTAATCTTTCCATGATGAGATGGCAATACTAACTGAGCATGTTTGACGTTGACACATGTCACGAATCACACGACAGCTGTCAAAAATAGAACACTGAAAAACCAAACGGCAAAAAGTCCCCCTTTAGTTCGGAGAACTTCCTAAAGCTCTTTGCTTCAAATTACTGCGGCTGGGAATATTGCGTGAGCCCTAGAAGATTATGGCCTGTGGGCAGTCCAACAAAGCGAAGATGGTTCAGCTCGGCTTTTCAAGTGAATCTTACTTGTTCTGGATTGCAAAGTTCTGGCCACAATTGTCTTGAAGTCTCGCATTTTGCATCATTCGCTCCACTTGTATTCTCAAACTGCATCCATGTTCCCTTTCTAGGGCGGATTCTTTTCAAGCTGGCTCGTCGGCATGCTCTGCAGAGTGCGAAAACATAAACCTGCGAGAATATTCTTAACACGGTCCAAGGTAAAAAGAGTTGAAGCCTCCCTCATTCGATGGCCAGATCTCATGCTTTACTTATAAGAAGCACTTTGAAATGGCTGCCTGTGCGAACAACTGGGGCAACCATGAGAAGTGCTTTGCCCTTGCAAAACGTCAGAATCGACATAGCATAAAGGCTATATGGCTTCAGTACAGGCTATTGAGAAAGGGATTGGAGATAGCCACATGCAAGAGGTTTACAAGGTCTAATTGTAAAGCCGAATACAGCAACGAGGAGAAACACTGTCATGCCCCACGACAGGCCAGGAAATAATGACAAGAAAGAGCAAAAAACGAATTCATCAGGGGAATCGCAGATTCGAAGCTACAGTCAGCAGTTAAGATAGCCGGGGAAAGAACCCTTGCTGAAGGAGCACATGTTGAATGCTCCTGCGCAAGACTAAGTGTCAAGGAACGAGATACACAGCGGCAGAGACGAAAATGCGCTGCTGGAATTGCGATAAAATACGGTATCTTCAAAGGCAGTGTAAAGAACCATCACGACGGAAAACGGCTGCCTCCCCTGCGGTAACAAGTAAATAGACAGAGAAACCGGCAGAAATGGGTATCAAGAAGCCGGTCAACCTTCCTGAAGCCATCAGTCGGGGAATACTTGAGCACCAACTTCGCGGGGCAGCAGTTGTTATCAGGAATCGACGACTCCAGGACCATCAACCAAGTCTCATCTCGGTGGAAGTAGTGAGTGGAAAGGGAAAACCTCAATCATCAGGAGGGATCTGGTGCAGAAATCCTGGTTGCATAACATCAATAGAACAGCGATTTTCTGGTAGCTGACATATGCGACGAATGCCTCATTGCCACAGATTTCATGAAAGAACATGGACTAGTGGTCGACTTTATTGCACAAACTCTGAAATACGAACACATGGAGATGGTAATAATATAGGGAAATGCCAACACTTCCGTCTTAAAAGTTGTCATCTGTCGAAATCAGATTCTAGAGCCCTCGTCGGAAGCAATTGTTTGGGCAAAGGTGGAAGATAGAGCTAAAGAATAGCATGGTTCCTGTAAGGATTCTAAATCCAAATAAAGTCAGTGTAAAGGTGAAAAAGGGAGAGATAGTGGGAAAATGTACGCCTGTGAAGGCCCTATCCACCACAATAGAGTATGAAAATCAGGAAAAAAATCCTCAGCCTCCATAATTTGGATCAAGAGCAGCGTATCCTAGCAGAAAAACTAATCGGTAAGTACGCTGATATATTTGCTACACAAGACGGATAATATGGACGTACGCAACTTGTTCCACACCCCATTGATACTAGAGACGCCCGACAGACGTTGTCGAAATGGTATCGAAAGTGAAAGTTGAGGGGATGATTTAAGAAACGTAGAGTTCCTGGGCATATCCAGCGGTGCTCGTCAAGAAGAAAAACGACAGCACGAGGTTTTGTGTAGACTATCGACGTCTCAATGACTTGACCAAAAAGGACTACCGTGAATTGGATGACACTTTGGATACGCTTTCTGGAGCGAAATGGTTTTCAACACTTGACCTGAAGAGCTGTTATTGGCAGATAGAGATTAATCGAAACAGGAAGCTTACGGTGATGCCATTTGGACTGTACAACGTTCCGTCCATATACATTGCAAGGCTAACGTGAAAATTTTATCTGGACGGCGTTATGGTCTTAAACAAGACATTCGAGGAGCATCGCGAAAATCTAAAATTGAAGTCTAAGAGGCTGCGAAGCTCTCATTTGAAGCGGAACCCAAAAAAGTGTGCCCTGTTCCATCTGCAAGTAAAATATCTGGGTCACATTATATCTGCGAAAGAAATAATAACAGATCCTGACAAAATCGAAACGAAAATTGGCCTGTCCCCAAAGATAAGCACCAAATGAGCAGCTTCTTAGAACTTGCCATGTATTACAGCAGATTTGTAAAGGATTTTTCTGTTGTTGCAAAGATCCTGCCTGCATCAACTTACGCAAAAAGACTGACAGTTCAGGTGGTCTGAAAAGAGTGTGGAGAAGCATTTCAAGAACTTAAGCGGCAGCTGTGCAATGCCTTCATATTGGGTAACCCCAAAACATTCATTTCGGCAACTGGGACGAATGTTTCAAAATAATCAACTCCGTATTGTTGAGTATATCCTTTTGCCACCAGTCTAGCCTTCCTGCCTTCGACTGAGCTGTCTGGCTTTTAAAACCCATCTGCAACCGACGATATTTTGTTTAAGAGCTGCATTTCCAAATTCATAGAGTCCTTCCAAACACACATCCATATACACTTACTCAAAAAAATTGTCCGATCACTTCTTTTTAGAGCGTATAAATTTGGGGAAAAAACAAAAGAAAAAGGTGTGTGGCATGGTAACCGTTGGCTTCAATGACTGCACGCAATTTATTTTCCATAGAATGCGCCAATTTTGCTGTATACCCTGGGGCTATTTCTTGCCAAACTTCTTTTGGACAAATTTTTTAGATCTTCCTTGCTCCTTATTGACTTTTCTCTAAATCTCTGTTCCATATGCGACTATAAATGCCCGATTGGATTAAGATCCAGACTTTAAAGGGGATGGAGAAGAACGTTGCGGACCGTGGATGAGGTTTGTTTATTTTACGTAGAATATTGATAGCTATGCCCCAGGATTTAATCTTGACGATTATTGTTGCCATACGGTATGAATTCTGGAGGCAGATAGCACAAGGATTTTGCTTTTTCTGTTGGATCGTTGTCACTCTCCGACGGGAGGTGTAGCACAACATTGCATTCGGTGTTTTTCAACATGAGTTTGTCCATTTGCTCTTCCAGAAATCTCGTCCCGCTTTGTTCTCATTCCTGGCAGCTCTGAATAAAGCTATTGGAAGTTAGATTTCGACACAAGTTCTATTCCTTTCGTCCAGAATCTCTTAAGCTTGGTGTTATATCGTTGGAATTTTTACTAGATCTAGGAGTGCGGCTTGAACTTCAGTCTGGCGGTTAGAATCCTAAGACTTACTCAGATTTACTCGTACGTTAAATTGTTAATTTGTTTCCACGTTTTCTTATTTTTTTCTCGGAGCACTTCTAGAAGACAATTTCACTATGACAGAACAGTGTTGCAAGATTCACATTCACATTGTTTATTTTAATTTTATAGGGGCTGTTGTGAAAGATTTTTTTTTTTTTTTCTGAAAACATGTCAAGGAGTCTCCTCTTAAAGTCTTCGACATATTGTTCGGAACACCCTGGGTGTCAGGTATCACAGTCGTATTTCTTATCCAGTTTGACCACACTGGATATATCCCGCACATTTTCAACTAAAATCGATTTCAAGTCGTTTCCACCACCTGAGTTCCTATTTTTTTTTTTTATTACACAACCAATGACCTTAACCAGATTGTTCAAAATAAGCGTTAATAATATGATACCCCTTAAACAAGACAAAGAAAAAAACGAAAACATTATCTCTTATTGAACGAATCGTACCCCTGGGACAAGACTCGCAAAGGGGTTGCTGAGGTCTACATCTATAACATAGAATTGTATCCCAGAAGGTAATTCGTTGGTGCTTTGCTTGGTTGGTTAGAATGTAGAAAGTTGTAAAGTTTATGTCCTTTTGATTATACGATTTGTCGAAAATAATTGAGAACGTGAGCAGATTAGCAAAGGACTACATAGTTACCACTGATTTATTTTCCCACTTTATTGATTCTCTTGATTTTATTCTCTCTCATTTTATTTATTTTTTATTTCTTTAGGTAAGCACCGTCCTTCTTTACGGAATTCCTATAGTCTCCCTGTACATCGAATCACAGGAACGATTATGCTTGGCCCAAATTTCGAATACTTTGTTA
The DNA here is from genome assembly GCA_963966105.1 of Volucella zonaria. Taxonomy (NCBI): domain Eukaryota; kingdom Metazoa; phylum Arthropoda; class Insecta; order Diptera; family Syrphidae; genus Volucella; species Volucella zonaria. The sequence continues at coordinate 8,522,953 of OZ014535.1, read as the reverse complement.
AAACAATTTAGCTATAACGAAATACATAATCGACGAGTAGCGCTGGGAATAACATGTGTCCAGTGCACACCGGTACAGTTGGAGATCTTACGAAGAGCCGGAGCAATGCCGGTGAGTTCAAGACGTTGCGGTATGATAACTAGACGCGAAGCAGAACGATTGTGTAAGTCATTTCTAGGGGATAATGCACCACCACGCCTTCCGGATGACTTTGCATTTAGCGTTCATCATAAATGTGCATGGGGATGTCGCGGTTCCTTTCTACCGTCACGTTATAATTCATCTCGAGCCAAATGCATTAAGTGCTCTTATTGTGGTTTGTTCTTCTCACCAAATAAATTCATCTTTCATTCACATCGAATCGGTCCAGGTGATAAGTACGTACAACCCGATGCAGCAAATTTTAATTCATGGCGACGACATATGAAACTTAGTGGGAATCCACCGGAGGAGATCATTCATGCATGGGAAGATGTCAAGGCGATGTTTAATGGTGGCACAAGAAAACGTTTAATGACATCGACGCATTCTCCTCCCTCTTTGACTGTGGGAGCGACAACGGTTACAACAGGAACCACTTCATCTTCGTCATCATCATCGTCATCTTCAGTAGCGGCACAGTCTCCAAAGCGTTTAAAGGAAAGTTCACCAGGAAGAACTGGTCCAACGTCTACATCAGCTGCTGGACAATTTCCACTAAGACCACTAAATATCCATCATCATACAACTGCTGCTGGCAATGGTACCCTCTCAACAGCAAATCAAATAGCAACTTTGCCTGTTGGAACAACCCCAACGTCCGATATATCCTTACCGTTCTCTAGAAATTTTATGATGGACTATATGTGGCATGCACATGCTCAAAATAAAGCCTCGAATAGTCATTTTCACTTTCCAAATTGTACACTACCTTGGATTAAGGGAAGCGCTGGATCATTTATTTTTGGAGCAAATAACAACAATAACCCAGTAACTAGGAGTCCCACTCAAGATCAAACATTAACAAGCTCAACTAATCCAGAAACATCCATAAGCAATACATCGCCTACGGCATCCCATGAAAGATTCGATTCACCACAAAATACATATGGAGCAACAGTTCCAGAAGTTAAGACCATATCAGGTTTCTATAATAATTCAGCTTTTAAACCTGTCATTCAAGTGAATCGATCAGCGTCTTCTTACACAGCTGCCACAACGACTTTAGCACTAGAGACGGTAGCAGCTGTGGCAGCAGCTGCTGCAGCAGCAGCTAATTCTTTTGACAGCGAACAAAAGTCATTAAGTCGTGTTCCAGCTCCTGCAACGCCCCATATCAAGGAATCCTTTTCATCCGACGATGAAATGGTTGACATCGAAACAACGGAAGAGGAGGAGAAACCATTCGAATTAATTGACCACCAAAGGATAAAACAGCTAAAAAAGAACGAACACAATGAAAATCGACATCACATTGCCGACTCTCTTCTGGATGCGCCAATTGAGGTAGACACTTCTAGTGATGAGCTAACGTGGAAGGGCCTTATGAAAAAGGAGGTAAGCACATTTTATTGCCTTTATCACATTTTTGTACAATTTTAACTAAAATAAGTTTTGCCTATAATATAGTGATGGACAAAATTAGCTTTAACTAATGACTAACAACAAACCACTACACTACACTACACCGAACCAAAAAATTGTAAACGTGTCCATATGTAGGTTCTAACTCTACACACTTTCTGTATACTCGTATGTTAGGTATGTTACGAGCCGTACAGCTCGTTTTGGGACCAAATACCTTTCGAAAGATTTTTCTCTCGAATCGACGATATATCTTAACCCGCTTTCGATAGAGTCCCAGGGCCTTATATATATTATTGCCTTCTTAGCCCAGAGAAACAGTGATTGGCAATAGTGATTCTTTGTTTTATTTCCGCTGATGTGTTGTTGGCAGAATTTATAGTAGAGCTAAGGTAGATAAAGATCCTTACACCTTCTACAATGCTAGCCTTTATGGGTTTTGGAACGCATTCACCGCTTACATTTGATGCTCCTAAAGCAACTGTTTCTCCAAAAGACGTAGCTCTTATGAAGAGTGCTCCAAATGAACCAACAGCTCCATGTTCCTTTGCATCCGATGCTAAACTATTTACAACAAACATCCCGTCTTCATTTACTATCGTGGCATCATCTTAAACCACCGAATCTAATTAGACCAAATTACCTGAAAACAAACCTTTTATTCCTGTTGATTCAAAATCTGAAAATATTGCTGCAGTTTCAAGTTCTTCATCGACCTTAAGTTTTGGATCTTTTTTAGTGGTTTGACTGTTTCTGAATCTGCTCAAGCTAAAACTACAACAGGAGCTCCAACTCCATTTACTTTCTCATTTGCTTCGTTTTTAGTGGTTTTGCCAAACCGATAGCAACAGCTACAGCACCAGCACCATCAAAACAGACACTGTGCCAGAGGTTGCTGTTGAAGACTCGAAACCAGATACTCCACAGACCAGCAGTGATTCAACTGGGTTTACTTTTAGTTCCCTTAATCTTGGCACTTTAGGCTTGCCTACCCACTCCATAACTTTCTCCCACGGTATCTGTTTCAACAATAGATAGATTCCGGTAGTCCATCATCTGTAGCAACCTCAGCATTTATATCCGATCCAACAGAATCGGTTTCTGGAAACTTGCATATTTGCAAGCTCTCACCTCAAGGCAAGTCTTCATTTTCTCCAGCTAATACCTTTGGAGCTGTATCTTTTGGAACGGATTCAAATCCAGACATTAAATCCATTTTCGGAGCTACCATAACTAGTAAGGAATCAACCGAAATTGCCCCAACCACAGTTAGTAGTACAACAACGGATACAGATACTGTTGCTCTCAAAGCTGCTGCACTTTTGGTGCACCTTCAATCGAAACAACATCGGCACCACCATCTCTATCTTGTGACGGGTGTATCTATTTTTGCATCGGCTGCCGTTACAACCACTACACTACTACCTCAGCTGGAGGTCCTTTAATCACACCACAATCGATATTTAAAGCAGCCTCTACAACACACCCTGCCAAACAATCTACGGAAATTTCACCTTTTGTTCCGAACATTCCACCGTCGGCAACGCTGTTCAAAACACAAACCCACCAACTCACCAACCACTACTTCGAAATCAATCTTTAGATCAGCAACCAACTAATTTTGGTTGCCGCAACACTGATCAATCAATTTCTGGTGGCAATTTCTTTCCCGGACATGGTTTTCCTTTTAGAGGTCAATTCGCTGCTAATACTGTCGGATCTATGGTATATTCGGAGGATGTTTCTCCGGGCACTGCACAGACACCAAGTAGCAAATTTGTTCCAGCAGTGGAACAAATATATTTGGAAACCCCACTTTCGGCTTTGGCACAAATATATTTGCTTCGCCTACTCAACCTGGTGCATCTGGTGGATTGATATTTGAATCCATTTGTCGACAATGTCCAATCGGGTGGATCTGTCTTTGGAGACGGCGCAACTCATGGCGCATCTGGTGAGTCAATATTTAGCGGATCATCCACATCACCAAAACCCTTAATCTTTGGTTCCCCAAAGCCAAAGCCATCAGTTTTTGGATCTACTGGCACAGATGTCTATAGGGTTTTATGTGAACTCTTGTCTTTGAAGTCTCAATTTCACGGGATACCCACGGAATGCCCATACACCCCATTACCATCCTGAGATAACAAACTGGAACTGTGTTGGAGGCACAAGTTCCACCCGGCACAAGTTCCACCCGGCACAATTTCCACCCTTGGTATGAGTCCTCGACTCCGATCTAATCTCTTTCTGATCTTTGGATTACAGCACCCTAAACTTATTGCTAATCTACATCGGATCTAAACCAGGGTCCTTCCTGCGATTCTAGTTCAAAACCACAGCCACCATGACGCTCCCACAAGGGAGCCTACCTCAACAAGTCCCGACTGCCATGGTAGGACTAGACCGCCAGCTTATAACTGGTTAAATCGTAGCAACCTTCAGAGGCGTTAAGTTCAGTAAACCAGTACGAGAAGACCAGTAATTTGCTCTGCCCCCACCTTTTATTAGACAACGTTTGGAAGATGCCTTGATAATTCGGCAGAGGCTCTCTATTAGCGTAAGTAAATTTTGACTGTTCTCAGCTTTTGGATCGCCAGTACTGGTGGATCGCTTGCTCAAAGCGGCTCTTCCATTACTCAACAGATTTTGGGGTGACCAGGTGCCACGGCTTTTACTAGCCAGTTTTAGGTGGTGAATCGAAATTTTGCTAGGCGTCAACTTTTGGCTCGTCAGCAAGCTTTGGATCTGCACCTGCAATGGGTACCCCCAAGGAATTTGGATAATCGTTGGCAGCTCCAGCTGCAAGTGGTGGTGCGTTTATTTCTCCCGCACAAAAGTAAAAATAATGATATCTGCGTGATAGCAGTCAAGGGCGTCTGCTAATTGTACGGCTGGAGTCGGAACATTGCACATGCAGATCCGAAGGCCGTTGTCTTTTAAACGTTTGCTAGGGTCGTCAACAGTGGTTGGTTCTTCACATCTTTTTGATCTCCTCCATACTGGCAGGGTTTGCCCTTGCTGTTTTAGCCGGGGACCACTACTGGGAGGTAATTCAAGCACTTCGCTACGAACTTGATTATTGCGCTGTTGGCCCAATCCAAGTTGGAAGTAGGACATTCAGCAGTTTCCCGATCATCTGCGCAAGATGACCCGTAACTTGACAGAGGCGTGTAAGTTAGATTCCAAGACTATGCCCGCTCCGCAATTTTTCTCGTATAAATTCAAATTGAAAGAACAAGAACCCTAACTGATGGCTTAAATTTACCTTAATACCGCCCTTATGCCTGATGGTATTTACCAATTTATTTAAGGTGGCGCCACAGTCCGGGGCGGACCTGGGCATTAGCCAACAAGCGTCTCAAGCTAGCTCGATCTTTAGCTAGCTGTCTTGAGATTCGCACGTTATGTTAGTGGAGGACTCGAAGATCTTTCGGACCGGAGTAATAGTGTCCATCCGCTCTACATGACCCAGCCACCTCAGTCGTTGGACCTTCACTCTTCAGTATTTCCTCCGAAAATCACCCGAAGAATTTTCCTCTCAAACTGCCCAAGAGCATAATCATCCATTTTTGATAAAAGTCATGCCTCTGCGTCATAGGACAGGACTGAATTAGTAAGGTCTTATATAGGGTCACTTTTATTGTTCGAAAGAGGGCTTTGCAAGAGTTATTGTTCGCTTGATCACGTCGCTATTGATGTGTGTCGATTTGAAGCTCCATGGGTTTTTTTCCAACATCAGCCGCAGTGTTAAAATTTGGTCGATGGTGGACTTTCTTGGCCTAAAGCCGCATTGTTGTGGAACTATTCGATTGCCACAATGCCTTTGGCAGAGTTCAAAGGGTCTCATTTCTTGTGGATCGGACAAACAATGCTGAGTTTCAATTCATTCGTTCGATCATATTTTATAGATACAATAAGTTGGCGTATGCTCCAATGTATGTATGCTCGGCAGTCAGGCCGTCCAATACAGCAGTTTTGCTTGACTTAAGCTTACATCGAAGTCGGGTGGACATAATTGTTGGTCTATTTCGTCCAAATTGAAAGATTCATTCTGCTTGACAGCGGTCAGCATGCTTCTATAGGTTTCGGTTCGGGGTTTGTGTCCGCAGCACGTGTTTTTACCTCTTGATAAAATCTGGAGAAGCCGGTGCGGATCTGCTCTAATCCTTCTATGCAGAGCTGCTTTGTATGGAACGTGCCAGTGCTTCAATACTTGATGCCAGCAGCATAGGATATCTCTTAAGAGATTAAAGAAGACTTGGTCGGAAAAAGATTTCGGCGATCTCTTGCAATTGCAGCCGTCCCACAACAAGCTTTCTCTACGAGAAAGTAATGGTCCGAGTTGATGTTGGCCCCTTAGCACTTTCGGACATTCATAATCTGGCTGACGATTAATTGAATAGGAGATCTCTAATTCGCCTTATGAATATCGAGATGTGGGAACCGTGTACTAGCTACGACAATGTTACCGGAGGTGGTGTCGTACTGGTGCTAGAAAATGTATCCTTTATTCCTAGCTTTGCACTAAATTGCCAAAGTCAGTTTTGTCCTGGCATCTTTCTGTTTTGTGGATGCGTGCGTGCATGTATGCATATAATTTTGGCAAATTTAGCCTCATCACGGATACTGAAAACTTTTTGCTTAAGTCTGCCTCCAAATAGTCGCCGCTTTTACCATCGATAACAATCGCCGTAACAAATGTCGCAGTTTTTTATCCTCTTTTTGTCCGATCCATCGCATTTCGTGGATGGCCGTGACATTTGCTTTTCATCAGTCCAGGGACTGATTAAGGGATCTCGTTAAAGATCCGAAGTTCGAAGAAGAAACAGCATGAACGTCAAAGTATACTACTTTGTCCAAGTCAGCGGGTATTAAGGATGTCTCCCACTTTAACCGCCTTTGTATCCAGTTTTGCGCAAGTGTACAGGGTTTGCCATATATAGAAGAAGAACTCTCAATGTCTGCCAAGTTATTCACATTTATGGCCAAAATTCAAAGTCGATGGCCTCCACTTTACGAACGCTAACGTCATAATCGCAATTCGTAATTTGGTGTCAAAAATTTGAGTCGGTGGCCTCCACTTTACGAACGCTAACGTCATAATCGCAATTCGTAATTTGGTGCCAAAAATTTGAGTCTACTCGTACACTTTCACTGCTTATACTCGTAGTCCGGAGCCAGTGAGGGAAAGACATGCAAAGACTGCTGAAATTTTTGCGGCCGTAAATGCGTCTGTTGAGAGCGACCCAAATCAATTCATTTCCACGCTGTTCGCAGCAGGAATTGGCCATAGCTCACACATTGTGGCGAATTTGGCGTCTTTCGGCCTACATCGGTATGAGATCAAATTGGCTCAATACGCCAATACGCCAACTAAAGCCAGATGACCATTTGAAGCCTCGAACTTTCTCAAATAGGTCTCTGGAATTGTTATATCTTCAGCGAAGTGGCGCATAAGTATCTGGCTAAATGCTATTGGATGGCTATAAACCCACATGAGACGCCACGACATCCACAAAAATTGGCTGTTTGGGGGGGTTTTCATGCCGGCAGCGTCACTGGGCCGTATTTTTTTCGTTGGTGATGGTGTCCAGATTATTTTTGCGTGCACTTAACGCTGGTAAGATGGTGGTTTCAACGACTGTGGTGAGCGTGTTATCGCCTCGCTCGTGCGAATTGGCACCCTTAGACTTTTGTCTTTGGGGCTACATCGAGTGATTGATCCATGCCAATAGGCCATGGAAGAGTGGTCGAAAATTGACTCCAACGGATCAATCGGTGGACATATGAATGAAGTCGCGTTCCATTCACAATGGCATGAGATGTACGATATTTCAAGCCCGTCCCGTCTATGGAAGACAATTGTCTGCATTTTGTAAAAAAAAAAAAAAAAACTTCAAATACTCGTAATCTCCAATCTAAAACAAAAAAAAAAAAAATTAATTAAGAGTGAGACCAATTCAACGTCAATTCGAAAACTTCCCAGGACTTTGGTGCTTTCGTTTCAAATTGCCCACATTGTTGGGCTTGGCGAAAATTAATTTACGTTATTTACGCTCCAGCTGGTCTTTGCCTTACATTCAATTTAATTTTCATTTGTAATCCAATTTTTTTTTTTATTTTTTTTTCGCAATCAAAACACAGAGTAGTTAATTAATTTAGCCGGTAGCTAGTAGAAAACCACAAAATCCCTTCCGTTCTTGTTAAGTCACCTTTCTTCCTGACTATGTAGAGTGCGGTGCGGCGATGAAATAACCATTTCGTCCTTTCTCAACCGTTACGGATGCAGGCATTACTCGTATTCCTATATGGGGGTAGGCGATCGGTAGTAGGTATGCTAGCGAATTTTAAATCGTAAATTGCTATTTCTCGCCAAATGGGAGGGGGTTGCTGAAAAACTGGAATCCGGGTATATTCATACACGAATACAACTTTGTTGGCTGGAGTTTTATAGAATCCTTTTTGGTGTGCAACAAAACGAGACAACAGTATAATTTTTTTTTGTGTGTTGGAAGAAGAAAAACAACAACAAACCCAAAATACAAAAACAAAAATACAAAGAGCCCCACGCCTTTTGTTCGTCAAGAGGGTGTGTACTTTCGACAAATCAACACACCCTCGGAAAACCGAGAGTCATGTATTTGAGAGAGGATAAAGGATTACATGGGAGAGATTCGGTATCGGTTTCGGTTTCGGTTTTTGGGTCATTCTCTTAAAAAAGAAGAACTCAAAAAAGGGAGTTAACTTTGTATTCACCTCCTTTGTTGGAGGAGGGTTAAATACTACAATGAACACAATGTGAAGGATGAGACTAACAGCTAGCAGCTAACAGTTAGCAGCCGGCAGGACAAAAATTCGAGGTGGCTTATGCAAAGTGGTAAATGAGAAAAATCGGAATTTTCCTTTTGGCATGGTAGTGTTGGTGGTTGTTGAGGTGGTGAGTTGGATAATGATGATGGTAAATTTAAATTGAATACGGGTGTCAATGCGAAAGATTTTAAATGACCATAATTATAATGTTTCACTTTGTAGGTAGACGGGTAGATAGATAGATCGGTTGGCGGCGGATAGGTGGGTGGTATGGGGTACCCTCCTGTTTGTATCTCTCCTAGTTGTATCGTTTTAAATTGTTTTTTTTTTTTTTGTTTTGTTTTTGTTTCTCCTTCAGTCAATTTGTTTAGGTAGTAGGATGATGCTGGTGCTCAAACTGTAGTAGGTAGCTTATGGCTGGCACAACGCAGACAACAGCAGTAGGTCTTCGTTTGACTGAAGGAGGATTTGCTGTATCGCTCAATATGCTGCTCACTGAAAGAGTAAACCAAAAATTGAATTACCTTAATCTCAATTTACATAGTAAATTGAATTGCTACATCTGTACGCTCGTATGTTGTGTGCCGTTCGCTATGGTTGGTTTTTTTGTGCAGCCGAATTACTGGATGGATGGATGGGGCTATTGTAGGGTGGAAAAAGGTAGACACTGTATAATTTAGCAATAATGCTGTTTGTGATTTCAATTATTTCACAGACGGATTGACAATTTTTCGCACCATATTACATGCGGAGGTAATCACTTGCAAAATCATGTCTTATTTAAACGGAAAGGATGTTGTTGTTGTTGTTGTTGTTGTTGTTGTTTTATTTCGATTAAGCGTATCATTTGTTATTTTGTTAATAATTAATTAAAAACACACTGACCATTTGAGTATGTAAATGGATAAATTAACACAAATACACATTTAATTAACTTTATTTACATTTTACTATAGTGTAGATATATCGTTTAGTTTCGTTGATTTTTATTTTAAACTATTTAAGGGGTGTAATTTGTTTGCATTACCTGCGAACCTTGTGGTTTGTTCCATAAAAACATCTTCCTCCCAGAAGGAAGTGTTTAGTCGCTGCAGTCGCAGCTATTTGCCTGCTGAAAATATCGAGGGCTCTCAAATAAAACAGAATGTCTAACGTCTAGACCGTAATGCTCTGCTTATGCACAAACATGCTATTGTCTGGACTCTACTTATTGGGTCTACAAGTAAGTTTCCAGCGTTTGTCAGAGATGGCGCCACCAGTGGATCCCGGGCAGAAATGTCAGACAACTTTGCAGCGTTATATTTGAGCAGTTCTATCGGTGTCGTACATTTTATCGAGCAAAATCATGGCAAGTTTCCAGCCAAATAAACGTCATTTGCGGGAAGCGCTGCTTTTATTCTTTAATATGAAGAAAAGTGCGGCTGAGGCCTATCGTTTGCTTTCGGAAACTTATGGGGCGGAATGTATTGGTGAATCGACGTGCCGCGAGTGGTTCAAACGATTCAAAAGTGGTGATTTTGGAGTTGAAGACAAAGATTTTGAAGACGAAGAATTGCACGCTTTACTGGATGAGGATCCGTGTCAAATTCAAGAAGAACTTGCTGCATCATTGGGCGTCACGCAACAAGCCGTTTCCCTGCGCCTAAAAGCACTGGGATTCATTCAAAAGGTTGGAAACTGGGTGCGGTACGAATTGAAGCCAAGAGACGTCGAACGGCGATTTTGCATGTCCGAAATGTTACTGCAGCGGTATAAAAATTAATCATTTTTGCATCGTATTGTCACTGGTGATGAGAAATGGATTTATTATGATAATCCTAAACGCAGAAAATCGTATACAAAGCCCGGCGAGCCCGACCAATCGACGCCGAAACGAAATATTCACGTGAATAAGGTCATGCTCTGCATATGGTGGGATCAAAAGGGTGTCGTATATCTACGAACTGCTTCCGAGTGGTGAAACCATCAAAAGACCATTATATCGAACCCAACTAATTCATTTGAAGCGGGCATTAAAAGAAAAACGGCCAGAATATGAGACCAGGCATGAGTCCGTCATTTTTCATCACAACAACGCTCGGCCACATGGGAAATTCTGCCTCACCCGCCTTACAGTCCAGACTTGACATCATCTGACTACCACTTGTTTCGTTCGATGCAGAACGCTCTTACGGGAATACGCTTCAGCTCAGTAGAGGAAATCAAAAATTGTCTCGATAAGTTCTTGGGCTCGAAAGACGAGAAATTTTTTTTGGTCCGGAATTCATAAATTGCCAGAAAGATGGGGGAAAGTTGGAAAGCTTCCGATGGACGATACTTTGAATAAAGCATTGTAACTATGTTTTCATAATAAAACTTCAAATTTTGGAAAAAACAGCGCTGGAAACTTACTTGTAGACCCAATAGTTAAAATGCAGTTAACCGCACTTTCTAAAGCCGTCCACTAGACTACCACCCTGTAAGTAAGTATTGGTCTTATGATCGAGATGTACAGCCAGTGGGTTATCCGAGGTATAAGGGCTTAATTTTACTCATATACACCTGATTCTTAATAGACTAAGATCCCAATATCGGAGATTAGACCCAAGGCACTGTGAGAACTATACGAACAGCGAACATCATCTGCGAAAGCCGTAAGTCTATTCCTGAAGTTCACTGAAAACACGAGAAGTAAGATGGGCCCCAACACAGAACCTTGAGGAACCCCCAACCATCAATCAAGCGATCGGGATGATCGCTCAACACAAAAACTGCTAACAAACACAACAGGTAGGCGCCACCCTATTATCTTTTCCCCGACGGGGAATTGATCTTTTTTTGGGGGTCACACGTTACGGCTAGAAGGTCGCGCAATTAAGGAAATCTAACCATCGCACGAACGGTCTCAAAATAAAACGGGGAGAAGGCCTACGGACGCGGTCACTAATTGCACAAATATGTGTTATTCGAAAAGCGGGGTACTTATCTGGTTTATGGGGTTTTCCTGCCTCTACGGAGTCACTCTCTAGCTGGGTTTTCTGCTGGTGGAGGAGGGTAAGCCGTTTCCGCCACAATCACCGACTTTCGTCCTTGCCCGTTGGTGTGTTACTCGCCTCGGTTTGTTTAATTTTGTTGTTCGTGTTCTCATTTTTGTTCTCGTTTTTATTCTTGTTCGTGTTTTTGTTATTTTTATTCTCTTATGTTTTTCGGTTGGTTTTTTTTTTCTTCTTGATTTCCGTTCCTTTTTTTTTGGTGTTGATAAGCTATCCACACAAATCATTTTCGATGGCACAGAAATTCCTCTCCTTTCGACCATCAAATCAGCTGGTTTATCGTTTACCCGTTTCACACTACGACACACTTTACAATTCCTAACATGCTTGGTTACATCTGACCTCATTTTCAGCAAGTAGTTCCTCGCTCCTACTCTAGCTAACGTTTTCCTAACTCCCATGTGTCCTGCTAACTCGTTGTCATGATATTCGCTCAAAACCCTACTTCTATCTATTTTCGGCACTACTTCTTAAATAATCGTCCATTTTCTATTCTCCAGCACGGCTAAGCTAAAGGATCCGATTCGACTTTCGCCATCATCTTGGTGATCCATGGGTCTGTACTATGCTCTGCTAGTTCTGCTACTTCCGCAACTTTCCTAGAGAGCATATCCGGAACCACGTGATCTTTCCCTTTACGATTTACCATTTCGAAATCGAATTGCTGTAACCTAGCCGCCTACCGAGCTAACCTACCACACGGATTTTTGAGGTTACTCAGCCAACCGAACTCCTTCGATATATGGTCGTAACTTCTCTACTGCCCATAGGACCGCCAACGACTCCTTCTCCGTATTGGAATAGTTCCTTTCATTCCAATTAAACGACCAACTTAGATAGCAAATTACCTTTTCTCCTTCGTCGAAAGTTTGGGTAAGTACTGCTTCTACCCCATAGTCCGATGCATCCGTCGGAACTACAAATGGACGCTCAAAATCCGGACAGGGAAGCTCCCCTCGCATTCCTCAGACCAGACAAACTTCCTACTTTTCTTCAAAAGGTCTGTCAATGGCTTCACCAGAATTGAAAAATTCGGTATAAATCTCCTGTACCAGGATACCGTTCCTACAAAGCTCCTAACTTCACCTAACATTCCTCGGTGCAGAAATTCTAAGCGTGCTTTCTACTTTTGCCGGGTCCACCCATTCCTATCCACTATTTCAATGTAGACCTACAGAAGTTACACTTCTCCTTACTGATCATCAACCCTGCCGTACTCAATCGTTTGAAGACTTCCTCTAGAATTTCCAGGTGTTGTTGGAAATTATTCCTGACGAACACGTGCGGTTCCAATTCGTCATCAAGCACCGTGTCAATAAACCTCTGCCATGTTGCTGGGGCGTTGTGTAGCCCGAAAGGCATTCTCTTGAATTGGAAGAAGAGATTGACGGATCTTTTCCTCGACGGGGATCTGCTAGTATGCGGACTTAATATCCAAAGATGACAGATATTTCGCATCCCGGAGTTTGTCCAAAGTTGCTGGAATGTAAGAAAGTGGGTAAGCATCATGCTCAGTGACGATCCGTCCTTCTTCTTAACCATGACAATAAGTGAGGCCCCAAAGACTACTGGACTTCTCAACTATGTCATCCCTAAGCATCTCTTCTAATTCCCTATCTATGTGGGTCTAGACCGGTTCAGAAGCCGTCCTAATTTTATATTCTACCAGATGTGTGCACCCAATATCCTTTGGCATACCCTGGAAAACTCTTTGCAGCACCTCAGTTAGTTGCTGGCTTTCTCCGCCATCCAACTCGGTCCTCTCCTCAGGAGCCGAAATCGAAGCCACCTCCTTTTGACTCGAAAACCTCCACTCGCCTGATCTCGAATCCGGGACAATGCCCGCTCGGACAAAAAAGTCGGCCCCTAATATCAGGACGTGAGGAAGCGCTGGAATCATAAGGCACTCCAGCATCACTGATATCTTTTACACAACAAATGGTAGACTCACGTTGCCTATTACATCTACTCCGACCCCATTTGCCAATGAAACCCTACTAGTCCTAGCTGTTCCTAACTTAAGCCCTAACTCTTTTAAAAATTTCCACCCGTCCCTACCGATGATGGTACGCCATAAACACTAACACCTAAATCAGAGCGACCATCATCTTTTTTTTCCTCAAGTGTGAAACCTAAATAAACCTCTTCCGTCAATCCTCCCAGGCAAGCTATCTAAATTCACCTGCGCTCTTACCCTACTGGTGCAAGATTCCGACGACTATTTCCCGAACATTGGGAACAATCCCTTCTTAAAACCCCTAGTTTATCACACCCTATACAACGCCTAGATTCAACTACCTAAGCAATGGGAAGCCTAAAGATTCAAGTAATTAGTCTTAGTTTCCAGTGGAAGTTGTAAAGCACGAGTACATATGTCAACAATGCTACCAATTGACATTAGGAAAGTACAAGTATTTGTGTTCCCCCTTTACTGCTGATATTTTTGAAATCATTTTAAGTATCCTTGAGCTCATGTAGTCTAAATAAAACCATCAAATGGTCGTTGATTATTTTTAAGAAAACAAAAATGTTAAGCTTGCAAATGAGTTAAAATTGGTTTTCTTTGTTTTTTTTGTTTTTTACAGCAGCCAATTCATAACCTGGATGGATGTCAAATTCAAACGCCAACCTCATCTCTGTTATCTCATTCGCCAACATCATCGATCAATAGTGAACATCATATATCCTTTCAGCTGGCCAATAAATCAACATCCAGTACCCCGGATGTTATTCTAACAGACTCACCAAGGCCGGGCATAACAACTTTAGACCATCGTCAGAACTGTAGTCCCGAACAGCAGAGGAACGTTGCCGCTGTTATAGCATCTGCATTCAGTCATCATCGGCATCATTCCCATCATCAACATCTACATCAACATCAACATCAACATCAACAGCATCCCTCTCATCATCAATCGCCACAATCTCCTCAATTACCGCCACCATTATCCTCCTCAGTTTCGGCATCTGCTATCAATGGATCCCCAACGACATCACCATCAGCAGCAGCAGCAGCAGCAGCATCATCATTGGTCAATGGACGCATGACAACGGACATCAACAGCAACAGCAGTGTGCTCTTTGGTGCCATATCTGGTGGTAATAACCCAAAGAATAATTCTCCATTTTTAAATACCAACAACAACCTTACAAGCAATAGCAGTAGCACCAACAGTTTAGTTATAAACAATACTCCCACAATACCACCATGCGTTAATAACGAATTCTGGAGTGTGGCACGACTGTCATTTAATCGACCACCAATTGACTACAATACCCATCATCGTTTACCAATATCAGCGGCTTTCCACAGACATCATCATGACATCACGAAACATTTTCAAGCCTTTCGACATCATGGCCATGAAACACCGACGCAAACAAATGGAGTTGGCTAAGTTCGTCCTTCAACTAATGATAGTTTCTCCCAAATCAAACTAATACTAATGCAATATTGTTACATAAATCATTTATCAGTAGGGAATGATAGTCTATTAGTTAGTTTTAAGGTTAGTTCAGGGACAGAGTTTATAAAAAAAAAAATGCTAAGGCATGCAATTGGTTGCAACAAGGAGATGGTCAGAGTCGTCGTTCGTTGTCGTGGTCTGAATGCTGCGTTTCTCCCATCTATTGCTGGATTTGTTGTCTTGGAAACCAAGGTGGTGCAAAATTGATTATCCGTTGTCATGTCGGTGGAGACGCCGAAGATGTTTATTTCCCAAGTACGATTCTGACTTTATACTCCGCAGAGTCTCCGTAGGCTTCATCCAGCAGGTCATAGAATTCCTCCCAGATAGTGTCTTCAGTTTCGTCGGTAAGGCAAGTTAATTATATCTAGTAGGGACATAAATACTGTTACATAAATCTTAGCACAACTTATTCGAAATGACTTCCATTTGCCTTCCAGCACGACTTAAGACGATGTGGCCACTCATCAATTGCGAGACGCACTTCGCTTCAATATTTGTGTCGAGTAGAGCAAGTCATGCCCTTTAATACGGACCAACCAGCTGGCCAGTCATCCGTTGAAATAAAGTCCGGCACGTTGTTTTTGAGCCACAGTTGAGTCGTTTTTGCTTTGTGAGCTGGAGCAGAGTCTTGCTGGAAAGTCCATGGCTTGTTGTTGAATATTGATTGGTTGAGAGACTTTCTCGCACAAATGGAGCCTGGTAACGCCATCTTCACCATACCATTACAGAAGCGGGATGGTGGCTTCTTTAAACCCTCGGGATGAGTTGGGATGCTTCTCTGGATGACCGAGCATACACACGATCGTTCTGCTTATTGAACGATTCTTCTGCGGTGAAGATTTTCTTGTCAGTAAACAGAATTTGTCTGTGAGCGTTCTTCGCGTACCGGCTGAGTAACGCTTTCGATCTTCGCTTGCGTTTTTCCTTCAATGCGGCCGTGAGCAGGTGTCCAGTGTGTCGCTTGTACGCGTTGAGTTCTAAATCTTCTTTGATAATGCGAGACATGGATTTTTTCGAAATTTGCGACAAGATTTTCTGTTTTCGCAGCGATTTTCTGTCGATTCGTTTCTTCACAGTATTCTCAAACAACTTCACAGCACGATGCACAAAATTGCGAGTGATTCCAAGCGGTCACAACGTCCTAAAGATATTGCCTTTTTCCAAGTAGGCCAACTACAACAATACGATTTTCGATGTTGCCCCATTTCATGATTGTTAGCAATTAATGTCAAAAACTTTTAACGTCACAATGAAGCATAAATATGAACTGTCAAATCGCAATCAATACGAAATGGATGCGCTCAGTGTTGCATTCGTAATGAGTGAGTTCAGTACCAGTATTTATAACTTGACTAGATAATTGAGCCCAGCCAATTTCCCTCTATCTACATGCTTCATGACATATGCAGTCTTTTGTGATGGCGTCATAAATGTCACAGTATCTTCAACTCTGTTGTATATCTGATCGAATCCATCAAATCTTCTGAATCGAGGATCAGAAATGTATTCGTAAGTACATTCCAGGCGTGGATTTCCAGGTCAGAAGGATTAAGGATATTTTCATCCGCCGTTGCTAAAGCCCTGCACCATAAGCAGGGACTGGCAAGATAATTGCCCTTGTCTGCTTTGCCTCATTATTCAATTATCTTCAAAGAAACAGCGATTTGCTTTAGTCACTACTATCACTACTTCAAAGTTGAAGCCTACTTACTTACTTATATAATATGGCGCTATATTTCTATAAGCATCTCCATCCAGCTCAATTTTTAGATAGCTGCCTACAGTTTCGTACGGCAAGTTGGCTGTAGTCCCCTTTGTCATCGTCTTGCTCTACTGGATTCGAAGACTTTTCGAACTGCAGGATTGATGTCCATCCGCTCTACATGGCTCAACCATCTCAGTCGTTGGAACTTCACTCTTCTGGCTAAGTCGATGCTG
This sequence comes from Volucella zonaria, assembly GCA_963966105.1. NCBI lineage: Eukaryota > Metazoa > Arthropoda > Insecta > Diptera > Syrphidae > Volucella > Volucella zonaria. The sequence goes on along the minus strand of OZ014535.1, from coordinate 8,506,137 downwards.
TTGAACAGCCCTTACAGTTTGCTGTCGATATTCTCCTCCGCTCATCGAAAATCACCGGAAGAATTTTCGTCACAAAGCAATCAGGAGTACCCTCATCCATTTCTGATAAAGTCCATGCCTCTGCGACATAGAATAGGACTGAGCTTATTAGAGCCTTATATAGGGATACTTTTGTTGTTCGAGAGGGGGCTTTCTTGGCCAAAGGAAGCAGCGATAGGCAAGAGTTATTCTTGGTTTTTTTTTTTTTAAGAACTTAACCCTCAAGATTAGATATTTCACTCCATAGAGACCATTCACCTCATGTGAAAGAATGTCTTTCGGGCACGGCTGGTGTTGCACCCCGAACCGTTCGATTGGGAAGCCAATATACTGCCACTTGAGCTATGGCCATCCAGATCTCAGCTTTGCTTTGCAATGCCTAAATTGACAGTGGAACCTAGGTGCACAAAGTCATTAACAACCTTAAAGCTGTACCTGTCGAAACTGGCGAAAGTACCTGAAATGTCGATGTAGGGTGTCCTTTCTTGTTGACAACATATACTTGGTTTTGCCCGTCTCAATACTCGCGAAAGCGCCACCGACATCACTCTGCTTTCTTCCGATTATGTCAATATCATAATCAATACCCTCAATCTTACTTTCGGACGTATTCTAAAATATCGTGATAACGTGATTCTCTTCTAAGCCGTACAACTCGATTATGGAATGCCCTGCCTACCTCCTTATTTCCTAGTCATTACAACCTTCAAACATTTAAAACCAACGTTCACCGGTACCTCTCTTTCTATCCATTTTAAGGGCACTTACCTCCCTTGAACCCGCACCTGGAGTATACGAGTAATTGCACGGACTTTTGGAAGATTGTGCCTTTTGTATTGGCGCGTGAATTTTGCACTATTCTTTCCAGAATGTTGTTGAAGAAATCGCATCGCCTTGTCTAAATCCTTTTTTGACATCAAAGGTCTCGGTGAGATTATTACTGATCTTGATAGAGCAGCGTGCATTCTCCAGCGCCATTCTGCCCAAATGGACGAGTTCAAAACTATAGCTCTATATATAGCTGTCATACGCGGTCTTGAAATCGCTGAACATTATTGTTGATGAACGGCTTTAAGCGTTCACACAGTACGATAATGCCTCTGTACTTGGCGCAGTTCAGAGGGTCTCCTTTCCTGAGGATCGGACAAACAATGCTGAGGTAACATTCATACAGGGCATACTTTCGTCCGACCATATTTTACAGATGAGTTGGTGCATGCTCCTTGCTCGACAATCAGGTCGTCTGCTCCAATATCATTGTTGGGCATAAGCTTAGATATGGCCATCTTCACTTCATCCAGGTCGGGTGGACGGAATTTATACAATCTACAGAAATACTATACGATGCTGGCGGCATAGGACCTCTTAAGAGATTAAGGGAAACTCCATCGGAAAAGGATTTGGCAAGATCTTACTACGTCAAACTTCCTCACAGTATTAGCTTGCCGTCGCAATGTTCGTAGGGTCCGAGTTGCTGTTCGCCTCTCGGAACGTTCGGGCATTCTTAATGCTGGAGGAATGCCTTGCGTCGATTCGCATTGTGGTCAATATGGTTGATGGTCGATTGATCAGGAGTTCTACAAGTCCCCTATATGACTATGGAAATGCGGGAACTGCGTACTAGTTACGACAATGTTTCGGCCAGCTACAAAGTCGATTAGCTTGAAACCATTATCGGAGGTGGTGTCGTGCAGGCCCATTCGTGCAGAGTGCTACCAAAGATGTCCTCTCTTTTTAGGCATTGCTCGTAGGTCTCGTTGAAGAGCTCGTTGGCGTGCGCCCATATAAGGCGCAATGTTAACAAATTGTTACGTGACGCTCGTTAAGATGTAAGAAACTCAAGATTTCTGGCCTAAGTCTACCTCTAACAACGAATTCGGATTCAAATACGCGCTGCCTTTAACAATTGTCGTAGTAAATGTTGCATCGCCTCTTTGTCCGGCCCGTCACATCGCTTTTCTTCGGTGGCGGTAGGTTAGGTTTGGTTGGCGCGTCGATGATCCATTCTATACTTTAGATTCATTATGGCGCACGGATGGGGATGTTGAAAGGGGATAGGGACTTGATTGAAGTTGGCCGATTTAACCCCGAGTAGGTCTAAGCCATCTTGTTGCATCCGCGAATCTGAAAAGGGATGTAAGTGAAGCAGCAAGTAATTCTAAGAGCTCGTGGAAGTAATAAAGTACAAAAAGCCTCTACAGAGGTCGTCGTCGATAAGATGCAACTTTATTGCGAGTCCCCCTAAAAGATTATGGCCTATGAGCAAACCAAGAAGCGTAAACAATTTACTGAGTTCTGGCCATGATTGTGTTGAGGTCATGCCGGTTGAAAGGTTTTTGCAGAGTGCCGAGTGGAGTATTGATATTTTGATCTGCTTGTTCCCGTTTTTAGTGAGGATTCTTTTCGAGTTTGCTCGTCTGCATTCTCATTGCTTACCACTCATTTGTGGTCAGGTATCCAGCCCAGTATAACCTTATGCTGAACCTAAAGAGACTTAAGCCTCGATTTGATGTCAGGATCTTCTCAATGACTCTACTTTTGACACTAATTGTGATTCTATAGATTGTCCTTTACTTCGTGTGTGAGGCAACATCTCTAAATATCCGCGATCGTGCATAAGCTCATAAGGCATGTACTCGTACCTTGTTTGCAATATTTCTAACCCGAAACCTACGAGTATTTCAAACCAATTTTGTCCTTCCAACGCGAGGCTTGGAGACGGATCAACATCGGGATAAAGGAGCTTTTTGCTCTTGCAAACTACTTACTATTAGAATCAAAGTCCTATGTAGAAGATACGCGATCCATAAACGATGTTGCCAAAGCTGTCTTAGAATAGCAAGCAACCCACAGGTTAGCTGTAGGTGCCAGATGGTCGTTGAGGGGCAACGTTACGACGGCACCGAATACGATTGATGGATCTGACTGGGATCGACATGTCAGGTTGGACTCCTAAAAGCTACTGGCAAGTTTCTGTGTCATCTGCTAGAGCTTGGAATGTGGATAAAAGACGCACTGATATTTACAGATTAGGAACTAGTAGAAGGTTCTGAAATGTTGCCACAATACGCGTATAGAACGAATCCGTACGGCATCTTATGGCGGCCCTATGCTAAAGACTTAAACTTTATGAGCTTTAAGGATCAGTAACTTGTATCTCTTTCATTTATACGAGTACCAACATTCTGTCCAGGCTCTTTGTTGTCAGCAGTGATATTAAGATTCTTCTATTGCCGCACTCATAGGAGAACACCAAGTCACAAAAGGACACAGCTGTCTCCTTTGATACCCAATATACCATATTACATATTAGTCAAGATCAAATAACGATGTAATCAAACTGAACAGAAACAGTAGAGTATGGATATGTATCTCAAATAAATGAAAAAAAAAAAAAATAAAAATGAAAAAAAAAGCAAAAAAACAAAACAAAATGGACTACCTTGCGTTGCCCATTGCTTCTTTACATTAATTATTGTGATTTATTGTAGAAATAATTAAGAAAGCGAAAACTGTTCAAACAATTCTAGTCGTAGTTTCTGAATAAAGATAATTTCTTCCTGTCACTCAGGCCTGTGGGGAAGCTTACGAGTATTTATTGTGTAACAAATATGTATTTCTAAATTTAATACGAGTACTCTCATACATGACACTATAGTCACTTAACCAATTACCATACAATACATACATACATACGCTTTAAGCTACAGATACTTTGGAAATCAAGAGTCAGCTATGAATTTAATTAGCCCTACTTTCAAACTCAATTGTACAGTTCTTGGATTCGTTTTCACAAAAATTTTTTATTTTTATTGTATTTGAATACAATAAACGCGCGAGCAACATTGATTTCTTTTTTAAGCTTTAAGTACGAATAATGGCAAAATGTTTAAATGCCAGAGAAGAATAAAATATTGTAAATAGTATAAAATATAAAAGTAATTATTTATTAAATTAAATAACTCCTTATTTGAAGAAGTGTTTCATTCATGCGCATTGCATGTGGTTGTACTTTGCGAAATAAATTTGAGCGGGCCAATTCAGTGATGAATCCAACAGGCGCAGAGTGATAAAAAAAAAAAAAAAATAGCATTCTACAGGATGACCAGAGAAGAAGGATAGGAAAAAAAATTTCAAGAAAACAACAACGGTGTGAGATATAATACTCATTGAGTGCGGCTCTATTTTGAAGCTACGTTCGTGACGGTATGTGTGGTATACAATAGCACATCATTCATCTGGCCGTCTCGGCTTTGCTGGCAGTGCTTCAAGCGGTCGGTCAAATTTTTGAAGACTCGGTGCAATATGTGCGGCGTTATTCCAGCAATAGTGTGTCGAATGTTTGCCTCGAGCTCGTCCTAAGCACTGACGTAGCTCCAGAGAAAATAATCGACTGGTGTCAAAACTTGCACGATCACGGCGGCTAATTGATGAACACTCGCCGTGACACAGTCGCCAAATTTCTAATTTTTTTAAGGGATTTAAGTATCCTTAAAATGCTTGCACACAGGATAGAAAGAGAGGTACCGGCGAACGTTGGTTTTAAATGTTTGAAGGTTATAATGACTAGGAAATAGAGACCTTGGCAGGGCATTCCATAAAACAGTTGCACGGCTTAAAAACGAATCACGATATTTTAGAGTACGTCCGATGGTATACTGGTGAGCATTCATAGCGAGACGGGTGTTACGGCTAAAAGCTTGAATGGGCGGAATGCTACTGGCGATTTCTACGGAGCACTGTTGGTGGAAATAGCGTTAAAGCAGAGTGAGACAAGAGACATTACGTCGGTGTTCGGGGGTGCCCATTGTTTGACTGATATTAGCATCACCAATGAGTTTTATCGCACGGTTTTGAATCCTATCTAGCAGGTGTAGGGATGTTTTACCAGATGTGGGAATTGTACTCCAATTTCGGGCGGATAACATATTTTGAGGCCAGATCAGAGGGGGTGAAATATTTCTTACATCGATTGAGAAAACCTAGACATTTCGCAGCGTTTTTGACGACATCGAATATGTGGTCATCCCAACGTTAGTTTTCATTGACACACATACCGAGAATGGAAAGCTTATCGGTTTCGACGATGCAAATGCCATTCATGGATAACGGCTGAGTGTTTAAGTTTCGCTTTAACGACAGCAGACAGCATTGTGTTTTGGAAGCATTACATTCCACTCTGTTGATAGCTCCACAATCGGTTATGCTATTGATATCGGAATTGAATGAACTTAACATACGCTGGCGTTCCCGTTCTACAGCCGAAGAGCAGGGACGTGAGTCCGGGAACGAATATGAAAAGCAGAGAGTACTATCGTCAGCAGAGAAGTATACTGGATTAAACGTAGAAGACAAGAGATCGTTGATGAAAATTAAAAAGAGTGTAGGAGATAGAAAGGAGCCCTGAGGCACACCAGCATTTTATTTTGTGAATATCAGATTTGAAACCATCCAAGACAACTTGAATTGAACATTCCGATTGTAATTTCAAATCCATTGAAAAGGATTGTCATCGATCCCAAGAGCACGCATTTTCGACAAAAGAGCCTGTTGCCAAACTCTGTCAAATGCCTTAGAAATGTCAAGTGCAACTATCTTGCTTTCGCCAGAACGATGTATGATTTGGTTCCACTTTTCGGTGAGACATGCCATCAGATCACCAGTGGACCTGTTGCTACGTAAACCATATCGCCGGTCATTGAGGAGTTTTCGTGTTTCGTGATATTTCATGAGCTGACGGTTTATCAGCGTTTCCATGATTTTGGTGAGAAGGGACGTAAGTGCAATGGGTCTGTAGGAGGAGAGAGAGGAAGATTTTAGGGACGGGCTGAACAAATGCTATTGTTCATCTGCTCGGAAAGAGTCCTAAAGACTAGGATTGATGAAAAAGCTTACGCAATGATATTGCCAGCGAGGAAGACAATTTCTAAAGAAGGAGGGGAGATATACCATCTGGACCAGCGGATTTGTGAATGTTAACACCTTTAAGAACTCTTGTTACTAAACGAGTGCGAAAGTGGATTTGTCCCATAGAAGATTCGACGCACTCCAGTGTAGGCAAAGACAAGTCACAATCTGGGAGTGTTTAACTGGCCGCAAAGTGTGCAGCAAGTAGATTGGCCTTGTCCAAAGAGCTGACAGCTGGAATGCCATTGTAAATGGGATGTAGGATGAGGCAGAATTTCTAATATTTTTGACGAACGACCAAAAATTGTTACTACCTTTGGGACATTGTAGTATTTTTTGCTTCAGGTTTTGGTCGTATTGGAATTCTACACGTTTAAGAAAGACGTTACAGTCATTCCTGGCTCGTTTAGACTTTTTTCGATTTTCCTCTGTTGGGTCCTGACAGCCTCTTTACAGCTCGTGTTGTACCACGCCTTTTCTTTTGGTTTGGTTTGGTCATCATCTGATGAGGGATAAAGAGAATAGTTTCTGTGATCATGTCAGCAGCGGCATCCACGTCGTTATCGAGGTAACATAACGACCAGCTAAAATTCCTAAAGAAGCTGTTAAGACCACTCCAGTTGGCTTTCTCGTATTGCCATACGGTTTTTTTGTGAACCTTTTCTCTAACTGTGTGGTGGGTGTACGAGAAATTAGCTGATATGACACAATGGTCCGACGAACCTAGGGGGGATAGCACATTGACCTTTTATTTGTCTGGGTGCGAGGTTAAAAACAAGTCCAGGGTGTTGGCGGTATGACTATCAACTCCTGGTATTTGCGTAGGCTCATTTACAAGCTGGGTTAAGTTATTTTCCGCAGCAAAGATCTCAACACACCATCCTTCCGGTGTTGTCTGTCCAGAATGTCGAAGCCACCCAGATTACAGTATGAGGATACAGGGATGCAATTCTTTGAATGGAGTCAGACAGCGCATCAAACTCATTAAAAGTCGAATTGCTGTCCAGTTTGGGGCTTCTGTAAATAAAGCAGTAGTGGATAATTTGCTTACGGAGATGGAATCTTAATAGGAGCTCTAAATGGAGGACATCAAAATATGCCCATCTGTGACCGCACTGATCTAATCTAATCTAATCTATTATTCATATTATTCTTTAAGTTTTGTTCAGAATTGAGAGACCGGATCTGTTGCGGCCGATTTTGTTTCGTTTCTTGTGCCGCGCCGAGTTACACATGCTCTGTCAATGTCGATGGAAATCCCCAGCACGTATTCCTTCTTGTCGAGTGCGCCTTCAATTCTACCTGCTAGATTTTATTCCACGTTGTATCCTAGACTGTGGATGCATTCAGTTTTACTCACCTGGATCTCGACCATGCTCTTCAACATGATGGCAGTCAGACTTATAGGCCTGTAGTCCTTGGCGAGAGTGTAGTCCTCTTTTTCGACTTTCGGTATAAAACACTTACTATTGTACATTTTTTTCAAGCAAAGGTACTCAAACTTATATACATAAATACGAGTCTGTACAACGAGATTAATCACTAAGCAAATTAGGTGGCTTGCCTGGATAGAGGTAACAAGAAACTTACCCTTAACATGGGTTAATCCACAAACTTAGTTAAATGCTGTCCGTAACATCAACTGCTTTATTCAAGCCGATCAACCCTCAGACAAGGAGCGTTTCAATGTTTAAATCAGTTTCACTAGCACCATGTCATATTTACATTTGCAATACAAACAATTATTCACGCATATGTTCTGTATCAAAACAATTGCTTAACCCTTGAGCATGTTGAATTGTTCGACTAAATAATGTTGAGTGTGTTTTATGCTATATATAACCGTGAACAAATAGACAAATGAACACAATCTATGTAGTGTATAAGTAGTGTATGATGTATCATACGAGTGTCGAGTATCTTAAATTACGCCCACTTTGGGCACTCAAAACCTTATAACGTAACGTGTAACGAATAGTCCATACTTCACTGTTTTAAAAATTAAAAAGGTACACTCCAGACTATTATCATTGTGGCAATAAATATTTACGACTACAACCGTAGGTTATGCACTGAGCAATGAAATCAAATCACCCCTTAGTTTAATCGAAAAAAATTTCAACATCTGTAAGTTTTACTGCTTCCATTACACCCAAGGCTAAAACACTAACAGAAACAGCTATCGCCAGGCATTTCGACAGTAACGATGATTATGATTATGACTACTTCCTTTTGACAATCGCATACGTATACTACAACTTTGAATAGATACAATAAAGCCGACAAAAAAAAAACTCCTAATTTTCATTTCACGTTATTTGCACATTGAATTATCCTTCCATCCGACAATCAAATATTCGGTAATTTGTGGTGTACTCACTGTTGTTGTTGTTGTTGGTTATGGTGCTGTCATTAAGGACTGTCGTTGTGATTCGTCAACCCCTAGAGGTAGTTGCCAATGCATTATATGGAAATTCGAAAGGAAAAATAAATTTGATTCGGATATGGATTCAATTACAGCGATGCGTTAAGGACTTTGATATCTCGTGGAAGGGGCCCTGGACTTGCAAGAGTCGTCTTAAGTTTTCCATAAGGAGAAGTAGCAAGTGTAATGTATTTTAAATACCGAATTCCAAATTTTCTCCTCAACAGAAAGACCCTCTGCAGAACGGATCTATTCCATAGTGGAGGAGCATATGTGGAAGGATGTGGCGATAGTTTGAGGCAATTCGTTTTTTTTTTTTAACTTAAACCTCAAGCAAAAGGATAGGACTACTCTTAAAATGGGACAGAAAGACAAAGAAAGACGTCGCTCCATGCGTGCCATCCAACATTTAATGGGAGACTAAATTATTAGCGTAATTGGACCCGTTGTTATATCCTAGACAACCACTCATCTCACGTGATTTTAGTTGCCTGAAAAATCGAATGTCTTTCGGGGGCGGTTGTGATTGAGCACCGTCCGATTTGGAAGCCAATACGTTACCACTTGAGCCACGGCCATCCACTTTGCTTGTAGGCAGCCTCTGGGTATGGACCTGAGCTTCGACCAATAGCTCACACAAATTTATTTTAGATTCCTTTCTATGGTGAGTGGCCGTGATGGACGTCAAAAATACATCCAACAACACAACATGAATACTAGAACTTAAAAACTAACAAAAAGACTTAAAAGCTAGGAATCATGAGAACCGTAGAGGAGATCTAATTCTAGACGAGAAGAGCTCAAGTTGAAGTCAAAAAGGGAGAAGTTTGACCTATGGGAGCGTACGAGAGATTTGAATTTTGGACAAAAAATCACCTTCTTGGACGAGGCCTATTTCTGGCTCAGCGGCTATGTTAACAAGCAAAACTGCGAACAACTGTTCGGCCAAGCATCAATGCATCCACAAAGATTGACTGTTTGGTGCGGTTTATGGCATGGCGGCACCTTCGGACCTTATTTCTTGCGAAATCAAGTATAGAGCGATGTTAACCGACTTTCTGTGGTCAGAGCTCCACTACATTGATATATCCAAGCGCTACGCCCGAAGTTGAGAAGGAGAAATTTTGGCGACTGGGTCATCGATCGCCGTAAGCGTTCATCACTTGACCACCGCGATCATGCGATTTGACACCACTCGATTATTTTCTCTGGGGTTACGTCTACGCTAACAAGCCAACCACGCCGAACATATTGGACCGAGTCATCAAAAATTGGAGCGACCGCTTGACATTCCACACATAATGGCACGAGCGTAGCTTCAAAAGTAAAGCCGCAATCAATTATTATATCTCTCAACGTTGTTTTGTATTAAATTTTTTTTCCCATCATGCTATCGGCCCCCATTTAGCTCTTGACGAAAAAGATCACTCAATAAATTTATTTCAGTAGATGAGAAGCGGTCTTAACAGTTTTTTTAGGAATTTCAACTGGTCGTTATGTTTCCTCGATACCGACGTGGATGCCGCTGCTGACAGGATCACGGACATCATTTTCTTTGGAATGAGAAACTTTACCGCTCATCGGATGAAGAGTATCAAACCAAAAGAAGAAGGATGGTACACCTCGAGCTGTAAAAAGGCTGTTAGGACCCAACAGAGGAAAACCGAAAAAAAGTTCAAACGAGCCAGGAATGACTGCAACGCCTTTCTTAAACGTGTAAAATTGCAATACGACCAAAAACTGAGGCAAAAAATACTACAACGTCAGAAAGGAAGTAAAAATTTTTGGCCGTTCGTCAAAAATATTAGGGATTCTGCCTCATCCTCCATCCCATTTACAATGACATTCTAGCTGTCAGCTCTTTGGACAAGGCCCATCTGCTTGCTGCACACTTTGCGGCCAGCTCAACACTCCCAGATTGTGACTTGTCTTCGCCTACACTTGAGTGCGTTGAATCTTTAATGGGACAAATCCACTTTCGCACTCGTGCAGTAGCAAAAGTTTTTAAAGACCTTAACATTCACAAATCCGCTGGTCCAGATGGTATATCTCCCCTCCTTCTGAAGAGGTATTCTTCCTCGCTGGAAAAACCATTGCGTTAGCTTTTTCATTAATCCTAGTCTTTGGGACTGTTTCCGAAAAGATGGAAAACAGCATTTGTCCAGCTCGTCCCTAAAAAAGGCGAATCTTCCACTCTCTCCTCCTGCAGACCCATTGCACTTACGGCCCTTCTTTCCACGATCATGGAAATGCTGATAAGCCCTCAGCTCATGAAATATCACGAAACACAAAAACTTCTTAATGATCAGCAGCACGGTTTTTCCAGCAACAGGTCCATTGGTAATTTGATGGCATGTCTCACCGAAAAGTGGAACCAAAGCGTACATCAATCTGGCGAAAGCAAGATAGTTGCACTTGATATTTCTAAGGCATTTGACAGAGTTTGGCATCAGGCTTCTTTGTCGAAAATGCGTGCTTTTGGGATCGACTCTTCTTCTTCTTCGATGGATTAGAAATTACTTTTCGGAATGTTCAATTCAAGTTGTCTTAGACGGTTCCAAGTCTGATATTCACAAAATAAATGCTGGTGTGCCCCAGGGCTCCGTTCTGTGTCCGACACTCTTTTTAATTTCCATCAACGATCTCTTGTCTGCTACCTCTAATTCAATATACTCCTTTGCTGACGACAGTACTCTCTGCTTTTCATATTCGCTCCCGGACTCACGCCCCTGCTCTTCGGCTGTAGAACGGGAACGCCAGCGTATGTTAAGCTCATTCCGATATTAACAGCATAACCAATTGTCGTTAAAGCGAAATTTAAACACCCAGCCATTATCCATGAATGGCACTTGCATCGTCGAAACCGATAATCCATTCTCGGTATGTGTGTCAATGATAACTTATGTTGGAATGACCACATATTCGATGTCGTCAAAAACGCTGCGAAATTTCTACGTTCCCTCAAGCGATGTAAAAAAAATATTTCACCCCCTCTGATTTGGCCTCAATATATAAGGCGTTTATCCGCCCTAAAATTGAAGTACAATACTCACATCTAGTCAGGTGCTCCTAAAACATCTCTGCACCTGATAGATAGGATCCAAAACCATGCGATAAAACTCGTAGGTGATACTAATATCACTCAAATAATGGACACCCTCGAACACCGACGTAATGTCTTCTGTCTCACTCTGTTTTATCGCTACTTCCACCAACAGTGCTCCATTGAAATCGTCAGTAACACCCGTCTCGCTATGAATGCTCATCAGCATACCCTCAAGCCCACCTTCGGACGTACTCTAAAATATCGTGATTCTTTCCTAAGCCGAACATCCCGCTTATGGAATGCCCAGCTCTTTATTTCCTAGTCATTATAACCTTCAAACATTTAAAACCAACTTTCACCGGCACCTCAATTGCTATCCTCCCTGACTTTCCTTCGCCCGCGCTGTGTGCAAACATTTTAAGGGTATACAAAACCTTGAGCTCGCTCTCATTATAAAAAAAAACATAAAATTTTCGGATAGTCAGGCCGCTGTCAACTTTTGGGGTCAATCTCACTAAACGCGAAAACCGCCCTTGAATGCCGATCATCTCTTATGGAGATGGCACAGCAGTTCAACCTTCATCTTTGCTGGGTGCAGGACCACAGAGACATTCCAGGGTACTGTAGAACCGATGAACTCGCCAAAATTGGAACCACTCTACCTATTCCACCGGAAAAGGGCAGCATGGGTATACCAATCGCTACATGCAAACTAATATTAAAGCTGGATGCCAATAAAAAAAGCAGACCTTAGGTGGACTCTTGGACCAACATGTCTAGCGACCAAACAGATCTGGCCAAAACTGGATCTGTATTGCTGATCTGATCCTTCTAAATAGGGAACATCTCAGCGCCATCATAGGTGTCATCACTGGACACTGACTCATAGGCAAGCACGCAAGACGGCTTGGCGCCTTTACAAATGATTTCTGTAAAAGCTGCATGGACGAGGAGGAAAAGGAGACAATCCTCCAGTTTCTCTGTACATGTCCAGCTCTCTTCCAGAGAAGAAAACTTCACTTTGGCTTCTTATCGTAGACTAACTCGTTTAGTTTTTTGATCTCACTCTTTTTTGTTACAGGAGTTATGCCGAAAATGTGATTCTGTAATTTCATGGTAAGTTTTAGATCACTCCGATATAATGTTCACCCTACATGAATTCTTAGTTACATAAGTAGTTCCATGTTATGACAATTCCATTTGACGTGATATTTATCACAATTCAACTTTTGAATACAACTGTCACTGTAAAGATAAGAATATAAAAAAAAAAAAACAAAAACCTCTATAACGCGCCCCTTCTCCTAAGCGCTTCCTTGAACTCTCGAGTTGTTAGGCTCTCTAATGATAGTGTATCCATGGACTCACCATTAATTTATTATGGTTGAGATAGCAAAAAAACAAAACCCTCATTCGTATAATTTTAGTTCACGCGAAAAAATAAGTGCAAACAAGCAACATGCAAAACGTGTCTAAATAAAAGCATACTGTCAATTGACAGATCGACAAAAAGGTCTATTATTCATACCGCTACTGTTGATAACCAATATTAACGCTTTCAACAGCTCCGGTCAAGCTTAAAATGACCGGAGCGCAATAATGCACTGCAATTACTCCCTCAAGCTAACTATTAAATGCAATTCAATTCTATTCGATTCTTTAGCACGTACCCGCCTTATAAATTATGCTTGGCAAATCTATTCAAAAAGATACTCACAAATTACAGATACTTAAATTAATTATACAGCGGGCTAGATTGTGTGCTTACTGTGTATTATTTCTTCATGTAAACTTAAAACTATGTCCAGTCACAATATACATACACGAATACACATTCGGGTATTTATTAACTAATCCAAAGCAAATGTAGTATTTTTTATTATTTGCAGGTTTAATTTGAGCGTGTTGTTTATTTACTTTTTCATGTTTGCTTTTATTTTATCTATCGGGGTGGACTTGGGCCTCATCCAACAGAGTCTCCAGCCAGCTCGACATTTAGTTAGCTGCCTTCAGTTTCGCATGCTAAGTTGGTTGAGGTCTCCTTCTATTTGCGTGCGCCATCTACTGCACTGTCCCTCTGGCATCCTTCCGCTCTACATGACACAGCCACCTTAGTCGTTGGACCTTCAGTTCTCTGGCTAAGTCGATATGGCTGTAAAGTCCGTACAATTCGTCGATCCTGTCAAATCAGCCAAAAGCACTCTCATGTATATTTGATGAAGTGCATACCCATGCGCCATAGAGCAGGATTGGGATTGGGTCTTAGACGGGGTCACTTTTGTTGTTCCATAGGGGGCTCTGTCTTCTTAGCTCAACGAAGCAGCGATTGGCAAGAGTTATTCCGGTGTCATTATCTGAATTGATTGCAGAGTCTAGGTAGACAAAGTCCTTAACTATTTCAAAATTTCATCTGTCGATGTCCTTTCTTGTTGACAGCATATACTTGGTCTTGCCCTCATTAATCTCTAACTCAACACTCGCGAAAGCGCCACTTACACCATGCTGCTCTCTTCCGATTATGTCAATATCGTAATCAATACCGTCAAGTTCACTGAAATATATTGATTCGTTCCTAAGCCGGGCAACTCGCTTATTTCCTAGTCATTGTAGCTTGCAAACATTTAAAACCAACGAAAATCGGTACCTGTCTTTCGACTTCCCTTATTTTCCATCGCCTGCGCTGTGTGCAAGCATTTTAAGGGTACTCAAAGCCCTTGAATGCGCGCAGATTATAAACAAAAAAACTCGGAATATGCGTGTAATTGGACGGGCTTTTGTGAGGTTATGCGCCTTGTTTTTTTTTTTTTTTTTTTTATAAAGAACTTAACACTCAAGTGGGTATGATGCCTCAGCATGTGTTAAGTTTTTGGGAAAATGCGATAGACAGAGAGTGAAAGATGTTTGGGCTCAGTGGTTATTTCGCTCCATGGGTGGCATCCATGGGGGAGACTAAATTCTTAGTGGAAGTTGGGTTCATGTTGATTTCTAGTTAACTACTCGTCTTACTTGATTGTTGTTAGCTGAAAAAATGGATGAATATGTCTTTCGGGCGAGGCTGGGATTCGAACACCGACCTTCCGATTTGGAAGCCAGTCCACTACCACTTGAGCCACGGCCACTGTCGTCAGCAAAGGAATATATTGGATTAGAAGTACCAGATAAAAGATCGTTGATGAAAATTAAAAAGAGTGTCGGAGACAGAACGGAGCCCTGGGGTACACCAGCATTTATTTTGTGAGTATCAGACTTGAAACTATCCGACACACTCAAGTAGCGACACCGCGATGGGGAAAGAATAGTGGCACTAGTTCGTAGCCTGGTAGCTTCAGATCAGAGTGATCTGATTGGTGTGGGCGGGGATCTACTTGTGTTTCACTAAGTGCCAAAATAGCTGGTCTGTATTTGCCGACGTGGACCTACGCAGAAAATTGGCAATATCCGCTCTGAATTCCCGAGTCATTATAAAGAAAACCAAACGCAAAAAACACAAACACCAACGTTACTAAGCGCAGATGTGAAGTACAAATTCAGAGTTGGTCTACCGAATCAAATTGTTGTAGGTGTTATGCTCGTACAACAATAGGAACCAGCACACCAACAAAATTCAAACCCACAGCCCGCTATCCATCGGTTGTTACATACACTTAGCCACTGCACGCGCTGTATGACAATGTAATACAGCAGCGGCAGTAACCGAGTGCAAGCAACAGTTTGACCAGGGGCAGGAAGGTTGTGATGCCCGCAGTGTGAATGTGGATTTCGATGTCACTGCACTCGCGCGTTGCTGTTTTTTTTTTTTTGGTGCCCCCACAGCGATTTTGTTTTTGAGGTTTTTTTGAACTCGCGCTCGGCTTATTTTTTGTTCTTCACGCGAGGAGCGAATTTACGAGTGCACATGCGCGTGTGCACTGGTCGATGGTCAGCTCGGAACAGCTGACAGCGGATTAAACATTCGATTCCTGTTTTTCCCAGAACAGAACCTGTCTCCATGCCTTATTATCGCGACATTTTTAATCCAGAGTCTAACATTGGATTTGAATCTCCTGTCAGTGACACTTGTAACTTTTGTGACAAAATTTATATTTCCTTGACAAACCTTAAAAAAAAAAATAAGAACTGTGCGTCTGCTGATGAAACCTTAAAAAACAAAAAACTTGAAGTTAACACTACTGCAAAATGTCTAACTATGAGCGGTTCTGACTGTACGGCAAACAGAAGACAGCGATGATCTTCCCGAATTCTCGGAAGATGACACAGATTATTCATCAAGCGAGACTGAAAGTGATTCCGAAGATTATAACAGTGACAAAAGTGATGCTGATTTTATAGGACGACGCTGTCAAGTCGAAAAACAAGAAAATTCAGTATGTGCGCGATCCAATGCCACCATGCCCATCAGTCTCGACAATAGATTTCGCTACTCGTCAAGGTTTGTTTTGAGTTTATTGTTTAGGCGCTTTCATTTGAAATTTTTGCAGGGCCAACATCATTAGCGAAATCTCGCATCAGCAGTCCAGTGACTGGATTTTTGCTTTTTATCGAGCCAGTCGAGAATATTGTGGTACAAATGACCAATTTATACGCTGTTCACAAGCATGGCGTCACGTGGAAGCCGGTTGATGTGTCTGAAATGCGCGTTATTTATGGACTTTCGTTGTTGGCTGGGGCATGTCGGTCGAAAAGCGAAGCAGCTGTTGAGCTTTGGACTGCTAAGCATGGACCACCACCACCGAGCCATTAGCCAATCGATACGACTTGATAACCGAGAAACTCGGCATAATGTTGAGCAGAGTGTACGCGCTAAACTGGCGCTTATTCGCGATATGTTCGATCTGTGAGTCCAGCGCTTGAAAGTTATGGATGTTCCTGGCAAATTTCTGACCATCGATGAGCAACTGCTGCCATTTCGTGGACGATGCAGTTTTTGACAGTATATTTCGTCTAAGTCTGGAAAGTATAGCATCAAACTTTGGATTCTGGCCCCGACGCAGGATCGTTGTATGCGTACAATATTCAAGTCTACGTTAGCCGTAACGGAAAGGTCAGCGTGTTATTCTGGATTTGTGCCAAGGTATTTCTTCTTCGTGTATTTTTCTCTGATCTGTGGTTCTTTTCCATTTTTAGGAATTAGGAACTGACGCAATTTCACTTGTGACAATTTTTTTTACATCTTACAGTTTAGCACTCGAGCTGAAGTAGAAGCAAATTACGATTGTCGGCACCATAAGGGAAAATCGCAAGGAGATACCGCTGATTGACATGAAACGAAAACCAGTGCTGCATACCGAAATCGTCTACAACCATGCTTTGCTTTCGACGTATCATTCGGCCGTCCACTTCGACCCAGCTAACCAGGCAAAAAAAGCTCAACATAATTCACTTTTACAATAAAACGAAGGCTGATGTCGACACTCTCGACCAGATGGTTGGCACTTATCAGTGTAAGCGCAAGACCAACCGATGGTCATTAACGTCGTTCAACAACATTCTTGACATTTCGGCTTTGAATGCCTTCTTGATCTTCACTGGGCCCCCGCCCAATTATCCATCAATGACGTTGTCTAATAAAAAGCGAGGGCAGATTATTCTAAACTGGTCTTATCGAAAACATCCTCAGATTATAGCATGAATGGTTGCTACGATTTGATCAGTTACAAGTTGCCGGTCATAGGTCTCGTTGGCGGCTTGACCACCGGTAGTCCATCCAGGACTTAAATCACGGTACCATGGGAGTCAGGAGCCCCCCCGGATTTCGGTCCGGGCCTGACTTGTTAGAGGTAGGCCCCCTTGTGGGAGCGTCATGGTGGCTGTGGTTTAAACCCAAATCGCGGGAACGGATCTAACCCAGTGTAGAGTTGCAAAAAAGTACTGGGTGCTGCGACCCTAAGAGCAGCAAAAGGTTTTAGGTCGGCCTCGACTCATACCAAGGGTGGAACTGTGCCTCCAACACAGTTCCGAATTGGTATCAAAGGATTGACGGAGAGCGATGGCAAGGCGTATCCTTGCTCCCTATGGGTGTATGGGCACCTTATAAACATTAAGTCTTACGGCAGGAGGTTTACGATAAAAATCCAGGTACGTTCTGATTTTCACTCAATTGTTCCCGGAATGGAACAAGAGTAAGAACAGTTTCTTTCCGCCGACGATTGTTTTTGTTGAACTTGGGCGAGGCCTTATGTGAAGAGAATATCAGAGCTACGGCACGAACACCATATGCATCGGTCGAAATGCTATCGGTCAACATATTGATTCATCAGCCAACCACAAAAAAACGAGCTAGATGTCACATGTGCTCTCGAACTCCGAACGCAAATGTTCACAGTGTTCGCTGTGATATGTGCGTGGCACCAACTTGTACGGAACATCGTTTTTGTCTTTGCGAGAAATGCGAAATTTCAGCATTCTCCATTCGATTCGACAATAAAAATTGAAATTTTCCGCAACAAATCAGCATATTATAGCTTTTTCTTGACTCTATAATCGCCTCTATAAAACCTTGTGTCAAATTAACACCAAACATCAGATTAGCATCGCAAAACTAATTTGGCCTACAACACGCCTTCCCCATCCCTAAATGGACCAGTGGTCTTCAGTTCTGCAAACGAAAACTACAGGCATACAACTTTTGTACTCGTGGGACGAAACTACAACAAGACGTGGATCATGTGATATAGCAATTTGTGTTGTTCACTACTTGTCAAACGTCGGTGAGTTTATAAAAAATGTAATCATGTTTAGCGATAACTGCTTTGGCCAACTTTTGCCTTTAATCCACCAGGATAAATTTGACGAAATCAAACGTATTTTTATGACGTCTGCTATCTTCCCTGTGACTGGGGCTTTAGGCACATCGAAAAAGTGGTTCGAATAATCAACATTCCAAAATGCCATTTACGGTAGTACACAAGTTACGCAAGATTTTGTTCTGAACTACGCTCTTCTACAAAAGCTCACAACAAAAACTCATCTCCAAGGAGTCAACTATAAGGATGGTGCCGTTTCCCAGTTCACTAAACTTATAATTTCGACCTCAAATCTTAAAAGTTTAAGTGTTAAAATAAAAATATACACCCAAACGTGTTCACATTTATGACAGGTACAAATATTTCCCAAAAATACAGTGACTGCCATTAAAATGTATGCACAATCTGTATTCGTAAATCAGAAGGCAACGTCAATTAGGAAATTATTTCGAGTGCACCCCATTCAACTGATACTCGTATCACTAACCGAATACGCAAAACTTTAAATACAACTTGCTGAAACATGACACAATACTTATTTAAAGACCATATTCACCAAAGGCCCGGCAACACAGCCCAACCAATATGATTAAATCCATTGTCATATAATTGTTTATCGCCCGTCTGGTGAATACAATTTTAAGGCTGGACAATTAATACATACAAAGTTGCCATCGTTGTGGACAATAAAATTGTTTACTGGGGTACAACAAAAAAAAAAAAAAAAAAAAAATCACGCAACATTATCATGAACACTAGCGATAAAAAATATGCGATCCACTAGAGAATATGCGATGTACTCGTATGTGGCAATCTTTATTCCGTACCAATGCACGTACATTGTATGCCCGATAAGGAGCGTATCTTTCGTTAGCCATCATATAGTTGTACATACATATATGAGTAAGTTTGTGGTGCTTCTAATTCCTCTAGCAATTAGGAATTAAAAACAAAACAGTCGGAGTTGTATGGAGCTATAATTTTTACCGTCCGGGATGAGTGACAGGTATTTGCATGCCGTAGCGGAAGGACCAGAAGACACCGAACTAAAAGTGAAGGAACCTTACCGATTTACGGTCATCCAGCTTATTTTCTTTTCGTCGGAACAGATCCGACCAGAGCAGCAAGGAATGCCTGTATAAAAGATGAGAAATCGTTTCAGTGGTACAGTTCCCCCAGTATTCAGAGGCTCTAGCGCCTGCAGACTTGTCTTTTGTAAGCTGGACATTTTAATAGGTAGGGTAACGTCGTCGACGCATCAAGAGGTTGTATCACTCATATATCCATATCACGCTTTGCTGCTTAATAATGATCGGCAAACTGCTGGCTATCCTATACCGCGGATTGGTGGTCTCCGCGTAGTGCTGGTCTCCGGCAACAGCATTAGTAAATCTTTCCTCATGCAGGCTAAAATGTCAAGGGCATGCTAGACTAGTAGCATAATACTGGCCTACTTCGCCATAGGACTCACAACCCCATCCACATACGGAAGATATAAGCAAAGATATACCGAAGTATCTACATAATGGGCTCACTGTTGACGACCATGGCAAACGACAAGGATCTTTGAATATTCACACGAAACGTTCGAATCCTTAACAGACCAATACCAAGCGGAGATTCTCGACTGCTCCAAAGCAGACATAACCGCCATCCAAGAAGTGCGATAGGATGGACCGGACAAAAAGAGGATTAAAACCTGTGATATATCAACGAGTACTATGGAGCACAGTAGTCTCAGCGTTTATTCTTAAACTTAAGGAACAAGTCTTGAGCTTCAGCCATGTAAACGAACATCTGACGACAATTCGCATAAAGGACAATTCCGCCAGCATAAGCCTCATAAATGCCCACGCCATGACAGAGGAAAAAGACGAAATACTACTTCTACGAGCTCCTCAAAAAAACCTACGAGCAACGCCCTAAGTATGACGTGAAAATCTTAACTGGCGATTTTAATATGATACCAAGCTAGGCAAGGAAGGTATCTTTGCTAATACAGTGTGAAAGTACAGCCTTCACGCCATCTATGGCCAGGATGTCGCCATACCTTTGATCATGTTGCGATCGCCGAAACGCTCTACCAGTGTTTTCGATGTCCGAACGTTCCGAGCAGCTAAAATCTACTCGAAACCTTACCTTCGCAAGAGACAGAGATCGCCACAGTTTTTTCCGAACGAATTTCCCTTAACTTCTCAGGGAGTCCAAAGCCGCCAGCATCGAACATAGAAGACCATTGGCATCATCGCTAAAGAATATAAATCAGAGAGACCGGTTTCGGTGACGAATACAGACAGGCAAACCTGGAAAAAACAACGGATGTAGAGAAGGGCCCTTCAGAAAAGAACGAGACAGCCTCGCAGCTTTACGAATAGAAAAGAAGGGCTCTTAGAAGAAAAAATAGAGAGCACCTGAAGCGCATTACCGAGGCTTAGAACCTGTCAAATATATAAAGCCCGATCAGATATCTCCCAAAGATGGAGAAACATACGTCAAAGTAGAACCATACTCAATGCTGAGGACATGGAAAGATTATTTCTACAATTCCAACGTCAGGCAGAATGCCAGATTCAACCGTCCACCTGACCAAGATAAAGTCAAGATAGCAACTTCCAAGCTTAAGTCTAACGTAGATGCTGGACCCGATGACTAAACTGCAGAGTTGTTTAAAGCAACTGGTGATGATCAAATACGGTGCATACATCAACTTATCCCTTAAATCTGGGTCAACGAAAGTATACCTGAACTGGGCCAGCTACAGTCCTTTCTGTCATAAACCGCCTAAGACCCTTCGTAAACATATATCAAATTTTCATATTACGGCAGATCTTGGAACACCACCTCTTCATCGATTTCAAAGCCGCATTCGACAATGCCCACAGAACCTCATACGACTATGCAGGATGACGATGAGGAATGCCCGAGGCACCCAATATCAGAACAGGACTTAAACAAGACGATGCGTTGTCATGTGATTTCAACATTGTTCTTGAAAAACTTGTTCGAAACACACAAGTCAACTAGAGAGGCACCATCTTTCTCGCATATGCAGACGGGACTGACATAATAGGGAAGAACACAGCGATTGTCAATATAGCGTTTGGAACTATTGAAACAGAAGCGGTTTACCAAATTAAACAAAGTAAACGCTTTCAACAAAGATGGACGCCTAAGCTACAACCTTGAGGTGGAAAGGGACTTGATCTATTTCGGCACCGCTATCAACACCGAAGACGATAGTGGTGAGCACTTTATGAGAAGAATTACTCTTGCTAATCGCTGCTTCCTTGATCTTGGAAGGCAATTGAGTGATGTAGCCCACCAAGATACTGCCCATCCCAGTCCTGCTTTAGCAGAAGCTTCGCCACTGAAAAAATCGGATGAAAATGCTTTCGAGCGCTTCGAGAGAAAAGTTCAACATTCTGACAGTAAAAAGTAAGAGGGATGTTGTAGGGTGAAGGTGTGATCACATTCGTTGCACAAACGTTCTGCAACATGACCATGACTTCTCGACAAAAATTCAGATACTTGATTACCAATAACAGCACCTGGAGTCAGGACTAGACCTTTGTTATCGATTTATGCCTCTGAAATAGTCTGTGCTTAGGGGTTCTCTTACGATATTGGCATCAACTATTTCTTAAGTAGATCTGCTGCCTACTGAAATTTTTGGCAATTTCTCGGAACTCGAATGGTGTTAAAAGTGAAAACTTTAACATCATTAACGCGTCCATGCCTAATTTATTTTGTAAAATTCAATAGTCTAAAGATCTTTAGAGCTAGCCTTCCCCCGAACTCATATATTATGCATGTTGGTCGCCTATATGTCAGTTGTTTCATTCCAAGAATGGCTTCATTCAAGTTATTGTACAACGATTCCAAAGAATTGTGTCATTCTTCCCATATTGTTGGCTTAAAAATGATTTGTACCCTTATAGGCGAAAAGCAGAAATAAGTTCCACATGCACATATCTTACGCGTACTCGTATAACTGCTACTAGGAAACTGGCCGGTCAAGTTTTCTGTGCAGTTCTTGGAAAAATCAGATGGATATAGCCGTTTGCCGCTGTGGATGCCATATTTTTAAGGCTTTCTCGAGGCATTATGTACAGTGCTACAGTAATTGACTAAAAATTCACGAGAAGCTATAATCTTCTCTCGAGTAAAATTCATCGCCTTGTTTATGTGCTTTGTCCGATGTTGTTACGTAGGATTCTTGTCAAGACGAATAGTGCCTTGATTGTCGCATAAAATTGTCGTAGCACCTTAGGGTTCAAATCCAGTTATCGAAGCCAAATTGCCTCCTTCGTACCTTTACAGATGAGTATTCGTCTGTAGTATTCCGATTCAGTAGTTGATAAGGTGACATGTGATTGTCGTTGACTTCTCCAAGTTACTGATCCGCCTCCGAGCAAAGGGACATATCTTGTTACTCAACGACATGTTTCGATATCTCTAGCGTGATCTGCATCAGTATAACCAACATCCTTTGAACAAAAGTCAAGTCTCTCCATGAATCAACAAACTTCTCCCACTCCACACTTTTTAAGGAATCACATGCTTCTCGGCACGGAAATACTGTCCCTGCGTCACTATTCCGTCGTCCTTGTTAGAAGTGTACCAACATCTGCTGACAATAAGACTCATTTGCAACTTTCCTGTGTTTAATCTTCGTACTATTTTGTCCAAGTATTGGGCAGATTGCTTAATGTGGAATGTTTCTTTGTGACTAACATATTTTCGTCATTGACCGTCATCAACATCTAACAGAAGAATCACCTTTTCACCATAGATGTCTTCATACAACATGTACAATTATCTGACTGTGAGTGGAGCATAATATATCTCTTGATGAAGCTTGAGATGACTGTTTTAACTCATACAGACTCTTCTTCAATCGACAGACTTGACCGTTCTTGTGTTCCACTCCATTTGGAACTTCCATTTCAAGTTTTTATAATCTGCGCGCGCTCAAGGGCTTCGAGTACCCTTAAAATGCTTGCACACGGCGAGGCCTAAGGATGAAAAAAGAGAACAGAAAGAGAGATACCGATGCACGTTGGTTTTGAATGTTTGCAGATTATAACGACTAGGAAATAGAGAGATCGGCAGGGTATTCCATAAGCGAGTTGTACGGCTTAGGAAAAAATTTCAGAGTACACTGAGGGTAAACTGATGAACATTCGAAACGCGAAACGGGTGTTGCGACTGAAGGTTTGAAGGGGCCAAATGCTACTTTCAATTTCAATGGAGCAGTAGTGGTGAAAATAGCGATGGAACAAGATGAGATCGCAGACGTTAGGTCGGTGTCCCAGATTGTTGAATGAATGTTGTTTTTTTTTTTATAATGAGAGCGCACTCAAGGGGTTTTTGTACCCTTAAAATGTGCGTAAACAGCGCAGCCGAAGGAAATTTAGGGAGGAAGAAAAGGCAGGTACCGATGTGCATTGTTTTTAAATGTTTGTAAGTTATAACGACCAGGAAACACAGAGATCGGCAGGGCATTCCATAAGCGAGTTTTACGGCTTAGGAAAGAATCACCATATTTTAGGGCGCGTCCGTAAATTGACTTGAGGGTATACTGATGAGCATTCATAGCGAGACGGGTGTTACGGTTGAAAGTTTGACTAGGTGGAATGCTACGGGCGATTTCAATGGAGCACTGTTGGTGGAAATAGCGATAAAACAAAGTGAGACAGGAGACATTATGTCGGTGTTCGAGGGTGTCAATTGATTGACTGATATTATTAACACCAATGAGTTTTCTCGCACGATTTTGAATCCTATCTAGTAGGTGCAGGGATGTTTTAGGAGCACCTGACCAGATTTGTACGGATGGATGACTTATACATATATTGTGGCCAGATCAGAGGGGGTAAAATATTTCTTACATCGCTTGAGGAAACCTAGACATTTCGCAGCGTTTTTGACGACACCGAGTATGTGACCATTCCAACGTAAGTTTTCACTGACACTCATACCGAGAATGGAAAGTTTATCGGTTTCGACGATGCAAGTGCCATTCATGGATAATGGCTGGGTGTTTAAATTTCGCTTTAACGACAGCCGACAGCATTGAGTTTTAGAAGCATAAAATTCCACCCGGTTGATAGTTAATATCGGAATTTAATGAGCTTAACATATGCTGGCGTTCCCGTTCTACAGCCGAAGATCAGGGGCGTGAGCCCGGGAGGCAATATGAAAAACGGACAGTACTGTCATCAGCAAAGGAATATATTGGATTAGAAGCAGCAGACAAGAGATCTTTGATGAAAATTGAAAAGAGTGTCGGAGACAGAACGGAGTCCTGAGGCACACCAGCATTTATTTCGTGAATATCAGACTTGAAACCATCCAAGACAACTTGGATTGGACGCTCCGAAAGGTACACGTAGTTCTAATCTATTGCTGAACAAAGCCTGACGCTAAACTCTGTCAAATGCCTTAGAAATATCAAGTGCAACTATCTTGCTTTCGCCAGATTGATGTACGCTTTGGTTCCACTTTTCGGTGAGACATGCCATCAGATCACCAGTGGACCTGTTGCTACGGAAACCGTACTGTCGGTCATTGAGAAGTTTTCGTGTTTCGAGATGTTTCATGAGCTGACGGTTTATCAGCGTTTCCATGACCTTGGAAAGAAGGGACGTCAGTGCAATGGGTCTGTAGAAGGAGAGAGAGGAAGATTCGCCTTTTTTTAGGGACGGGCTGGACAAATGCTGTTTTCCATCTGCTCGAAAAGAGTCCTAAAGAGTAGGATTGATGAAAAAGCTTACGCAGTGGTTTTTCCAGCGAGGAAGAACATTTCTTCAGAAGGAGGGGAGATATACCATCTGGACCAGCGAATTTGTGAATGTTAAGATCTTTAAGAACTCTTGCTACAACACGAGTACGAAAGTGGATTTGTTCCATTGGAAATTCGAAGCTCCCAAGTGTAGGCGGAGACAAAGCACAATCTGGGAGTGTTGAGCTGGCCACAAAATGTGCAGCAGGCAGATTGGCCTTGTCCAAAGAGCGTTGGGATGTAGGATGAGGCAGAATTTTTAATATTTTTGACGAACGACCAAAAATTGTTACTACCTTTGGGACATTGTAGTATTTTTTGCTTCAGTTTTTGCTTGTATTGGAATTTTACACGTTTAAGAAAGACGTTGCAGTCATTCCTGGCTCGTTTAAACTTTTTTCGGTTTTCCTCTGTTGGGTCCTGACAGCTTCTTTACAGCTCGAGGCGTACCATCCTTCTTCTTTTGGTTTGATACTCTTCATCCGATGAGGGATAAAGTTTCTCATTCCAAAGAGAATGGTGTCTGTGATCATGTCAGCAGCGGCATCCACGTCTTTATCGAGGATCATAACGACCGGTTAAAGTTCCTAAAGAAGGTGTTAAGACCGCTCCAGTTGGCTTTCTCGTATTGCCATAAGGGTTTTTTTTAGGAATCTTTTCTCTAACCGTGTGGTCGGGGTACGAGAAATTAGATAATATGACACAGAGGGGACCTTGTATTTGTCAGGGTGAGAAGTTAAAAATAAGTCCAGGATGTTGGCGGTATGACTATCAACGTCTTGTATTCGTGTGAGCTCATTCACATGCTGGGTTAAGATCTGTCCAGAATTTCGATTCACGTTAGCACTGACAAATTGATCTCATGGATTTTAGGGTTCAACGAATTGGGCACTGCTAGCTTTTAATCTCGTCAGTACATTCCCGTTGGGTCACGTGTACGTGCAACCCACTCTTGCTTCTAGTTGTGAAAATACAATATCTTCATCACTATTGGAACTCTCCTCTGCATACTGATCCAGCAGTTAGTATTTTTTCTGGGCACGCTAGATCCAATTGAAGACACTGCCGAACTTCTTAGGTTGTTGTCAGAAAGTCCTACAATAGATGAAGCTCAGCGACGTTCGCTATCCATATATGGTATGCTGCTTCTGGGTAGTGTTTGTGGGTTGAATTAACGTATAAATATGACACATGGGGAGCGTTCATACAATATGGAGCTTGTCTATAATGCAGTTAACGTGGAATGGATATTCGAATCTGCACATCTTCTGCACTCGTAGTCCTAATTCTTGGTGAATCTATCAACTCCAGCATATGTCTCACAATTGCCAATTGGCAATACCATCTGTCAGGTTTTCCTACTTTTGAATAAATCGAAGCAGCTTTTCTGTTTTGTTAGTCTTTTTTGGTAGGAGCAGGATTTAGTTGACGCGTTTGAGCTGCTATAGGTGGGCTATCAGAATTGACAGGATTCGAGTAAGGTATCTTCTGTAGGGTATTTTTGTTGTGTTGTTAAAAAAAAAAAAAAAAAAAAAAAAACGAACTGAAAACTCTGGGGAGCCCAAGATATCACACTCTTTGTTTGTGGAAATCGGAAATAATTTTTAAAACTTTGATTAGGTATTTCGATATCTTGACACATAAGCGTATGTGGGTATGTATAATCAGTGGGAATATAAACCTTCTCCCACGATAGTTTAATTCCACCGATAGCCGGGTTCTACCAGTACGCCTTATCAGTTACATTTCCGAATATCTATTATATTTTTGGAGATTATGTCTTTAAGAATTTACGATCTTTTCTTTCCGAAAGTGACATCTTCTTTTTTTATTTGTTTTCTATCATTATCGGAATTTTATCGTAAACAGGCCGAAAGTATCACCTTGTTTTTGGCTTGTCGATAAAATAAACACTGAAGAATATCCACTTTAATTAGTTGACGTGCTAGCGCAATGTTATCCGACACTTGACTTTTATAAGCGCTACACATTCAACAACAATGTAGCTACATTATTGAAGTGCAATGATAAATCTTATCACTTGGGCCGAAGGCAATGAGAATTGAAACTCTAAAATATGGCAGTGTGAAAGCTGAAAAACAGAAACGTACAATTGCTTCGAAGCAATTTCAATTTTGAACCAAGAAGACGTGCTGATAAAGGCTTTCAATTTTCATACAAAGTATCCGTATCTTATACATTGTGCTCGTATGTAGGTCCTCTACATTTCCAAAGGATTTACACTGGTTTTATTGAATTTGTATCGAGTTTCCATGCATACGGTTCGAGTGGCTGTAATATCGTAGAATGATACCAGATAAGGTGAATTGCACTGCATCATTATTTTATAGTGGTGCTCGACACTTACTCGTACTTAAACCAGTTGCTTGTGAAACTGCACTGAGATTGAATGTATTTCAATTTATTTGTCCCAACAGTTTCTACCTCCATTGGTGTTAACATAGCAATTTCCTTTAACACCAACATAAGGCTTTTTTTTAAATCCTCGATAAATGATGTCAACATTGGCGACAGACCCTTACTGTAGAGCGAGTTGTTTTCCCAATTATTTCCCAAATTATCCTTGACGGGACACCCTGTTTGTTGTTTTCTAAAACCTCGTGCTGCACTCTAGATCCGATCATTTTCTTTGGCGAAAAACGGGCGTATTACTCTTGAGCTAAATTTGCAAAACGAGTGGATCTGGAAACGCTAATATCATTCTGTTCGTGAGAACTGATTTTCTTTTGTGGTTTTACTAATTTGTAAATTTGTGAAATATTTTATACTCGTACCTTGGGCATTAGCGAAAAATCGCTAATTACAATTTGTTTATTTACTTTGCAATTTACCAAAATTATATTAACATGGATACTCGTACATTTAATTTCATCTCT
The DNA here is from genome assembly GCA_963966105.1 of Volucella zonaria. Classification (NCBI taxonomy): domain Eukaryota; kingdom Metazoa; phylum Arthropoda; class Insecta; order Diptera; family Syrphidae; genus Volucella; species Volucella zonaria. The sequence continues at coordinate 8,478,296 of OZ014535.1, read as the reverse complement.
CATCCACTCACCATAGTGTAGTCAATAAATTAATGCAAAAATTAGCAATGCAATTAAGTAAAATTATACATACTTGTATTATTAATAATTTTAAAATAAAATAAAAAAAACAAAAATATTTTACACTGATGGAATTACTCATGTCTAAAGGGTTTACTGTGCTGTTAGTAAGGCTAATTAATGTAACGTCGTAAAACCATCATAAATATGGTATACTTTACAAGTTTACGATGTGGTAAATTAACTCTGTCAAATTTTGTATGGGAAATTTTTAACAACAACTTGGTAAGTTTACGACTTCCTAATGACATTTAATCAATCATCGAAATGTCAGAAATCAAGGAGGGGAAAAAGAAAAAGGATGTTTTTTTTATGAAAATAGCAGCGATGGGGTGTAATTAAAGGAATAACTCGTTTTATTCAGAACCTAGATCAGAAGATATGTACTCGTAAACGCCGATGGCTAAACCCAATTCACCGCTGAACTGGAGCCGTAACTCTCGCTCTTTTGTGAGCAATAGTTGACGAAGGAAAAGAAAATCGAGAGGCAATGGCGCAGCTTTTTTTTATAATTAGCGCGCGCTCAAGGGATTAAGTACCCTTTAGTTTTAGATTAAGTACATGGTTTTCTAAAAGGTAGATCAACTACCACAAATCTAGTTGAATTCGTGTCTTTTGCTCTCTCAGCCTTAGAAAATGACAAAGAAATCGATGTTATCGCAACTGATTTCACTAAAGCATTTGATAAGATATCTCATAAATTGATCCTTTTCAAATTGTCTGCTCTCGGCTTTGAGCCTCTCTTTTTAAAATGGATTTCTTCTTACCTGGTAAAACGATATTATAGTGTTCAGTTTAGATCCGCCCTTTCAGTTCCATTCCTGGCCTCATCTGGGGTTCCACAAGGCAGTCATCTTGGCCCTCTTCTCTTCATTCTTACTATTAACGATGTTGAGATCGTCATTAAGCACTCCTACCTCTCCCTTTACGCTGACGACACAAAATTTTTTAAATCTATTTCCTCTCCCCAGGACTCTGCCCTTCTTCAAGAAGACCTTGATCGGTTTTCAATCTGGTGTCTCAAAAACTGCCTAGAACTCAATATAGCCAAATGTCAATTTATAACCTTCCCTCGTAAATGCAACCCGTCTCCTCCCCAACTTTATTTTCTCCATGGTCAACCAATTCCCCTGGTTCAGTCTTTCCAAGACCTTGGAGTGAGCTTAATTTCCGTTCGCATATCGATAAGATGATCCTCAAAGCCAACTTATCACTTGGCTTTATTAAACGGTGGTCCAAGGAATTTTCCAACCCGTATGTAACCAGGTCTCTCTATATTACCTTTGTTCGCCCCCTGCTTGAGTATGCCAGTCAAGCTTGGTCCCCCTTTCACCGGGTTCATGTTTCCCGAATCGAGGGTATTCAACGTCGATTCTTCCGATTTGCCCTCCGTGGACTGCCATGGAACGACCCTTTAATCTTACCTCCCTATCAAAACCGCCTCAAACTTCTAAATATGAATTCGTTAGAAGAACGTAGGAATATTGCTGACGTTCTTTTCATTCATCGTCTTCTCTCAGGTTCCATCGACTGTGCCAATAAATGGGGGCCTCAGCCCCCCCTCAAAATTAAAAATTAAAATGTTTGCACATAGTGCGGACGAAAGAAAATCAGGGAGGATGGAAAAAAGAGGTACCAGTGAACGTTGGTTTTAAATGTTTGAAGGTTATAATGACTAGGAAATAAAGAGCTAGGCAGGGCTTTCCATAAGCGAGTTGTACGGCTTAGGAATGAATTACGATATTTTAGAAGCATTAAGTTCTACTCTGTAAGTGACTCCCCAATTGGTTATGCTGTTAATGTCAGAATTTAATGAGCTTAACATACGCTGGCGTTCCCGTTCTACAGCCAAAGAGCAGGGACGTGAGTCCGGGAACGAATATGAAAAGCAGAGTCTACTGTCGTCAGCAAAGGACTATATTGGATTAGAACTAGCAGACAACAGATCGTTGATGAAAATTAAAAAGAATGTTGGAGACAGAATGGAGCCCTGGGGCACACCACCATTTATTTTGTGAGTATCAGACTTGAAACCATCCAAGACAATTTGAATTGTGCGCTCCGAAAAGTACTCGTAGTTTCTAATCCATTGATGAACAGAGCATGACGCCAAACTCTGTCAAATGCCTGAGAAATGTCAAGTGCAACTATCTTGCTTTCGCCAGATTGATGTACGCTTTGGTATCACTTTTCGGTGAGACATGCCATCAGATCACTTGTGGACGTGTTGCTGCGAAAAGCGTGCTGCAGGTCATTAAGAGGTTTTCGTGTTTCGAGATATTTCATGAGTTGACGGTTTATCAATGTTTCCATGGCCTTGGAAAGAAGGGACGTAAGAGCAATGGGTCTGTAGAAAGAGAGAGAGGAAGATTCGTCTTTTTTAGGGACGGGCTGGACAAATACTGTTCTTCATCTGCTCGGAAAGAGTCCTAAAGAGTAGGATTGATGAAAAAGGTTACGCAGTGGTTTTGCCAGCGAGGAAGAACATTTCTTCAGAAGAAGTGGAGATATACCATCTGGTCCAGCGAATTTGTGAATGTTAAGATCCTTAAGAACTCTTGTTACTACACGAGTGCGAAAGTGGATTTGTCCCATTGAAGATTCAACGCACTCAAGTAGCGATACCGCGATGGGGAAAGAATAGTGGCACTAGTTAGTAGCCTGGTAGATTCAGATCAGAGTGATCTGATTGGTGTGGGCGGGGATCTACTTGTGTTTCACTAAGTGCCAAAATAGCTGGTCTCTATTTACAGACGTGGACGTACGCAGAAAATTGGCAATATCCGCTCTGAATTCCCGAGTCATTATAAAGGAAGACAAACGCAAAAAACACAAACACCAACGTTACTAAGCGCAGATGTGAAGTACAAATTCAGAGTTGGTTTACCGAATCAAATTGTTGTAGGTGTTATGCTCGTATAACAATAGGAACCAGCACAGCAACAAAATTCAAACCCCCAGCCCGCTATCCATCGGTTGTTACATACACTTAGCCACTGCACGCGCGACAATGTAATACAGCAGCGGCAGTGACCGAGTGCAAGCAACAGTTTGACCAGGAGCAGGAAGGTTGTGATGCCCGTACTGTGAATGTGGATCTCGGTTTCACTGTACTCGCGCGTTGTTGTTGTTTTTTTTGTTTTTTTTTCTCCATGCGAGGAGCGAATTTCACAGTGCACTTATGCGCGTGCACTTGTCGACGGTCAGGTCGGCACTGCTCGGTCTATGTGAAGTTGGGGTCAATTCGATTAAACATCATTTGAAATGAATTGACCTTTGACGACATTGCTGTGCTAAATCGAAGCATTCCTGAATTCGAGACCGTTTTCAAACGATCCTCACGGCCATTTCCTTATAGGTGCGGCGTTGCTTATACCTCCAAGAAGGAGGAAGGAGGAAAAAGAAGGATTGGAAGAATGGTGAAAATGGAGTTCAGAATATTAACAAACAACAAACAAACCTTGCTATTGGAAAGGAACCCAACACCTCTCCCTATACTTAATGTAAGAACGATGATGAGACCGTAGATCACTTCCTCTGTAAAAGTCCGATTTACGCATCAAATTGCAGGTGTTGATATTTGTCTTGTCTTTGATGTAGAATATGACTCATTTTTCCACGAACTAAAAAAACCATTTGAATTGATCATTATAGATAAAAATCTTTACAACTGGTATTCTTTACTACACTTGGAAAGGGAAAGTCACTTGAGATTCAAATTCCCCATTCCGTTCAATTGTAATTTAATTACTATAGGGAAACACCGACTGCGAACGTTCGCTCCAGACATGGACGCGCGCACAAGTACTACTTTATGTACATAGGTATTAAGTATCTATGAATTTTAATCTAGCTTAGCCTGAAAAACTACCGCTCAAAGTCAATGTTTTCGTTTTTGTGTTTCTTCTTTGTTTTTTTGTTTTTTTTTTTTTTTTGTGTGTTTTTGGTCTGAAAAGTTTTCTCCCCCACTGTGTCCACTATTCACTGTTGGCATGGTATAGTATGGTATCAATGCAATATAAACTACGGCACTATATGTATGAAACCCCTCGAAAGATAAGCCTACAAAGAGCGAAAACAATCGTTTTCAAGAGATTCCAACTCACGTGCCAGCCGGTATCAACTTGCATGATACGAACTGTCATTCATCTAAAATAACATGAAACCAACATTCAAACAGTCTCTGATGCAATTGAGCAGAGTCTCTAACTTTTGGCTACCCCTAATCGGTTGTATCGAACATTCCGACATGTTTGTGGGTGAGTCGGGGTGCTCTGTTCTCTTGTGCTCTAAGAGACAACTCCCCTCCTATAAAGGCTAGAAACGCCAGTGTAACGATTTCATTTTCATTCGACGTTTAAATCAGTTCGAATGCTGATCGTTATTTTGTGCCTTGTGATTGGATCGGTCTAGATGAATCTCGTGTTTCGTGTTTGTTTGTCGGTGGGTTTTCTCGTGTATTGAACCTGTTCCCCGTGGGTGTATTTCTCAAGTTTCTTTAGTCTAAAATTAAAATTAAAAATAAAAAAAAAATACGTGCACTTTGTAGTTTATCTATCTGGGGATTTAGTGTAACATCAAACAGTTTTTGTTGTAATTAGAGTGATTGTAAAAGAAAGTGAAAGAAGTTGGAGGAAAGCTGAAAAGGACGTGCTGGAATTTATTGTATTGTGGTTAATTTTGCGCGCGCGTTTTATTTATTTTGTTTTTGCTGGTAACGGTGTCTTATTGACAGAGACGCGTGAATTGAATAGCGATAACAGAAAACCAAAAACCGAAAACCGAAAACCGAAAATCAAAAATTGAAAGAAGAAACAGCAGCATTATGAATCAGTCGGACGTTAGCAACTTCCTGATATGCCTGTCCCGTATGGCGACAGTAGGCAATGACCACAAGCATGACCATAATCACGATCATGGGCTAAATTTGACATCTCGCATAGCTGGAACAGTGTCCCCATTACATGATGACCACGATGACCACGATGACCACGATCACAATCATGCTGATGAGGACGCACATTCCCTTTTAATTGCTAAAGGAACTGCCATGGCTGTGTTATTTTGTGCAACAACCTTGTGCGGTGCCATTCCATTCATTTTAAATCGCTGCTTTAAATGGACCGATTCCAATACGAATGCACGATCTGCAACAGTGGTTAAATGTCTCTTGTATTTCGGTGGAGGGGTATTACTATGCACCACATTTTTGCATTTACTGCCCGAAGTGCAGGAAACTGTTGAGAGCCTACAGGAGTGTGGAACACTTCCAGAATTATCATTTCCACTTGCCGAACTACTGATGTGTGTGGGATTCTTTGCAATGTTCCTGATCGAAGAGCTAATCCATGCGTACATTCATAGACATCGACAAACCTTGGAGGACGAAACAACTGCTGCCTTTGAACGTGGTCATAGCATAAGAAATAGTTATTTAATGCGAAACAGCAATAAGGATGACCAAAAAGAAGACGGTTCGCAGGAAAAGGAGGGTTTCAACAACAGCAACGATGGAAACACTATTACAAAACTCTCGGCTCAAGATCTCCTATCAAATGACATGGAAAATCAAAAATATCAGCTGCCTGGTGAATCGAAAGCACATTGTGAACATGCTCATTCGCATAGCCATAATTATGATCATCATGCACACAGTCACATGCCGGTGTCCAATGGCGAAGATTTAATTGCATCTTCCTTGCGCGGTCTATTAATTGTATTGGCCCTGTCGTTGCATGAACTCTTCGAGGGATTAGCCATTGGTTTGGAGGGTTCGGCAAGCACAGTTTGGTTCATGTTTGCAGCCGTTTCAGCCCATAAGCTTGTGTTGGCATTTTGTGTTGGAGTTGAATTGATTGTGGCACGCACAAGGCCGATCCTGTCCGTCGTCTATGTAGTTACATTTGCAATTGTTAGCCCAATTGGAATTGGTATTGGCATATTGATAAGCAAACAAGACACTACGGCATCAAGTATTCCCTCAGCTATTTTACAAGGTTTGGCCTGTGGAACTCTACTGTATGTTGTCTTCTTTGAGATTCTATCCAAAGATCGGGCTGGCCTCTTAGCCTACTTGGCCTTATTTGTTGGATTTTGTGTGATGTTTGGACTGCAACAAGTCGGTAAGGTTTATTTTTATTTCTTATCTTAATTTAATTTATGTGCTTAGACCGAAATGCTCTGCAATTTGGAAAGAATTAATGTTCAAATCACTGGATTAGATAAGAATTGGGTTTTATAATGACAGAAAAAAAAAAAAACTATTTTGGTGTTTAAGTGATGATTGATAAACTTGAAAGAATGACAACAATGTTGTGTTCTTGTAAATTAAGGTTAAGTGTTTTTGAATTGTTTTTATTCCACTGCCAGAGAGTAATCAGTTCATATAGAGTCATCCAACAAGAGGTGTAATTTTCAATCAAATCCAAAAGTGGTCATATTTTCATTTCAGTCTAAATCACACACTCCAAGGTTAATAATGAAATACAATATTTGCCATTTGCCAAATGTCCGCCTCGACTCTGCCTACAAATAGTTATTCGTTTGATGAAATTGATCATCACGTTTTCGCATAATTGCGGCTGTATTTCGAGAATAACAGGTCTGATATTTCAGTTTTTTTTTTTTTAGTGGATGAGTCCCACTCATGTAGAGGTTGTTTCGCTATTTCTTTTGGGTTATGCGGTTTACATACCCAGACTGATAGTAATGAGACAGCACCCGATCGGTGAAAGTACGGCATTGTGCGTAGTCTGGTGGGCTGCAAAGTCCTATTCCTATGATCATGTCGAAATGGACACGCCTGGATTCAAGGCCACACTCTCAGCCACAATGACGATATTTTCAGCTGTTCCAATCTATCAATGCAATTCACTACAGCTATGCGAGAAGGCGCTTGATGATGACCAAAAGCAGTACGAATTTTGTAGTCAAATTTCACTATTTCGACATATTGTCCGAATATGCATGGATCCATATTTAATAACCTCCTAGATTTTACTTATCAGAACTCAACGCCGTTAACTCCATGAATGTTGGCAAATCAACAATAGTGCAACATTTAAAATGGCACCTCTTGTTGGATGACCCTCCCCAAGAATATATACCACCTTGATCAAAAATTTTCTGGAATTTATTCAGAAAATTAAAAATACAAGTTTATTCATCTAAATCTATATTGTCCCCTTCAGAGTAATCCCCAGCGACTGTAACACACTTATGCCAGCGCTTGATCCAATCCTCGAAACATTTTTTATATTCGGTTTGTCCGGTATGTCCATCAGTGCTTCTTGCGATTTTTCCATTACTTCCTCTCGGCTGCTGAAACGCGTTCCCCATAGTGGGAACATAGCCAAATCAGGTGAATTCAGTGGCTGTTGGATGGTATTTGTTGCATTTTTCGTAACAAAATTACAAATAATGATGGCACTGTGCGACGGTGCGTTATCATGGTTCAAAATCAACGAGTTTTCTGCCCACAATTCTGGTCTCTTTCGGCGAATTGCTTCTGCTTCACGCAAACGTCTCATAACGCCCAAATACGAGTAATACTCTTTGTTTACTGTCTGGCCTTCTGGCAAAAATTCATGATGCACTACACCGTTGTAATCCATGAAAACCGTGAGCATTTTTTGACTGAAAACGACGTGATGTTTTTGGTCTCGGCTCATTTGGTGAACGCCATTCACTTGCCTGATGTCTGGATTGCGTGTCGTACTCATAAACCCACGTCTCGTCTCCAGTAATGATCCTTTTGATGAATGTGGGATCGGATTCAGCCTCGCAACACGGTCTCTTTTTTGCATGAAATTGAGGTCTTTTGGCACCAACTTTGCTGCTACACAACGGAAACCCAAATCATTAACCAAAATGTCTTGGACGGATCCATAGGCAATGTTCAAGTCCTCCGCTATCTCTCTGATGGTTAATTTGCGGTTATTGACGAACATTTCTTTTACTCGTTCATCATCAATGTTTTCGTCGGTTTTCGATGTCGATGGTCTGCCACTGCGTTCATCATCTTCGATTGACTCACGACCACTTTTGAACCGCTCGTGCCACTGGTAAACGACCGTTTTCTTTAGAGAATCGTTGCCAAAACACTTTTCCAACATTTCCAACGTTCGCGCACCATTAAATCCGTTTTTTCGCACAAAATTTACTGCTCGTTGTTGCAAATTTAAATCCATTTCCAAAATTGTAAAAAATCCCCAACACACAGAGAGAGATAGATGTACTCTTGGCTACGTAACTTTTGCAAGTGTTAAGCTATGACGCTAAGATTTAGAGGGAATGTCAACAACAGATTTACCAACTTAACAAAAAAAAAAACAGAACTCAAATCGGAAGAATGGGAGCGTCAAACGCCGGGAGCGCCGGGAACTTTTTGATCAAGGTGGTATCCCGAAACACGAGAACTTCTCAACTACCGGCAGTACGGTTTTCGTAGCAACAGGACACTGCTGATCTGATGGCATGTCCTACCGAAAAGTGGAACCAAAGCGTACATCAATCTGGCGAAAGAAAGATAGTTGCACTTGACATTTCTAAGGCATATGACAGAGTTTGGCATCAGGCTCTTTTGTCGAAAATGCGTGGTCTTGGGATCGATGACTCTCTTCTTCAGTGGATTAGAAATTACCTTTTGGAACGTTTCCAATCTGATATTCACAAAATAAATGCTGGTGTGGCCCAGGGTTCCGCTCTATCTCCAACACTATTTTTAGTTATCATCAACGATCTCTTGTTTGCTATTTCTAATCCAATATATTCCTTTGATCACGACAGTGCTCACTGATTTTCATATTCATTCCCGGACTCACGTCCCTGCTCTTCGGCTGTAGAATGGGAACGCCAGCGTAAGTTAAGCTCATTAAATTGCGATATTAACAGCATAACCAATTGGGGAACTCAATGCTGTCTGCTGTCGTTAAAGCGAAATTTAAACACTCAGCTATTATCCATGAATGGCACTTGCATTGTCGAAACCGATAAACTTTCCATTCTTGGTATGTCTGTCAATGAAAACTTACGTTGGAATGACCACATATTCGGTGTCGTCAAAACGCTGCGAAATGTCTAGGTTGCCTCAAGCGATGTAGGAAATATTTCACCTTCGCTGATCTGGCCTCAATATATGTTTATCCGTCCGAAATTGGAGTACAATTCCCACATCTGGTCGGGTGCGCCTAAAACATCCCTGCACCTGCTAGATAGGATCCAAAACCGTGCGATAAAGCTCATAGGTGATACTAATATCACTCAAACAATGGACACCCTCGAACACCGACATAATGTCTCGTGTCTCACGCTATTTTCATTTTTATCGCTATTTCCACCACCAGTGCTCCATAGAAATCGCCAGTAGCATTCCGCCCATTCAAACTTTCAACTGTAACACCCGTCTCGCTATGGATGCTCACCAATATACCATTGGACGTACTCTAAAATATCGTGATTCGTTCTTAAGCCGTGCAACTCGCTTATGGAATGCCCTGCCAAGCTCCTTATTCCCTAGTCATTACAACCCTCAAACATTTAAAACCAACGTTCACCGGTACCTCTCTTTCTATCCTCCCTGACTTTCCTTCGCCCGCGCTGTTTGCAAACTTTTTAAGGGTACCTAAATCCCTTGAGTACGCGCAAATTATAAAAAAAAAATAAAGCTTCGGTAACTTCAATGCAGGACTTGAGCGTTATCTGTGATACTGAACTTAATTTCCGCACACTCCGCGCTTGGTTTTGGTAAACGATAGTCCAAAGAGAGTTCTCTGACACTTATGTCACGAACTGCCTGTACATCACCATTGTTAGGTTCCCTTACTATGAAAACGCAGATTTCTACGATCCTCCCATGGGGGACTCAAATTGCTGGATCGCTTACTCGTATCTCTGGAAAAACGTCGCGACTCCACCGATACGCTTAAAAGCTATTTTGAAACAAATCAACTGTTTAGGCAGAGAAAGCACGAGTACTCGTATCTATGCAATCTAAAGCTGGTGTGGTTCGACTTCCATTGCATCTGACTGTGAGTTATGTAAATCTATGCCTGTCAATGATCATGGATCGAGAGGAAATCGTATGGCACACCTCACATTCTTATTGATGGAGAATTTTATTCTTAACAAATTGTCATTATTATTCGTGCCGACACATAGGGCTCTTTATAGATTCCCATGATTTATTACACTTGGGGTTTAAACTTGTTTCTTGACGGATAGCGTTGGTTATTGGTATCAGATGTACATTTTATAGTAGATTCGAAATTTACGCAACTTTCGGGCAACAACTTCTGGGTGAGTATTTCTAATCCAGTTAATCTTTAACTACGCTCTATCATCATTCAAATTCAAGTCTTTGCCTCATCTCTTGGTCATACTCGTAGTCCGGACAAGCTGGTTATATACGCAATTGCAAGTGCTGTATCAACATTTTAATTACCAGGGTGACAAAGTATCTTTCTGGGCATAAATGAGGTATGGAGTTGCAATGTTTCTCGGGGCCTAAAGCCAGAAATAGGAACGATTGAGGGAGATAAGAAAAAGCAAAGCCAATCATATAGGTTAGGTTAGGTTAGCGGGTTGATGCGGCATCTAAAGTCGAAGACACACTATACCTCAGGTCTAGGTCTGGATTGCGGTTGGTAGATTTAGTCTCCGCTTTCCGTCTCGCGTTGGCTCTCCTTTGATCCTTGAGCGGGTCTAAGCCATGCTGCTGCATCAGCAAATCTGACAACAGATGTAGATGAAAGGGCTTTTTTATTGAGGTAAGGTGCAGCTTTATTGCCCAGAAGAGTATGGCCTGTGAGTAAACCAACAAGCGCATATAGTTCAGCTCTGATTTCCACCTTTCATTCGCTTTGATTTGTATTTTTCGCTTTAATGACAGCCTAACTGTCATGGTATATGGTAATATCCTCGTGGGATATTGCCTTTATTGTCGCAAACCTGGTCGCTTCTGCTGCCTCCAATATCCTGCCAGCTCGGTAGGCGACGTGAACATCTTAAGTCCAATTGATTGGAGACCGGTTCCAGCGGCGGTTCCTTTCTCCATCCTTGTTCCATCCCATAAAGATGGACATCGTGTCTTCCTCAATTTGGTTCCCGCCCTACTCACCTTCGTGAAAATACAGCCGAATGGTGTTTCAAAGTAAGGATTGAGGTGTAGCTGTTTGGAACACTTTTCACTGCCGATTCTTGCTTGTATAGATCTAGGGGCAAGAGATTAAGAAAGACATATGTATACGGGATGAAGGAACATCAGCCTAGATTGGGATTATCAATTGTAATTTGTTTGACGAACCAGGTAAACGAAACCAGGACAATGGTGCCACAAAAGGCAGTGAATCACAACATGAGTAAACGCGATTTTGTCTTCTGGTGCTCAAACATTTTGACCTCAATGCATTTTTAAGAACAAATTACTTTTGGGAAAATTGTAGAGAGAATAGTACGAGTACCATCCAACATTTATTGAAAAGACCAAATTGTTCGTGATTAAGACTTATTGTTGGTTTTTAGTCAACAGCTCATTTTATATGATTTTGGTTGACTGAAAAAAATTAATCCATCCGATTTTACTCGTTTCTGGCTGGTAGAATCGGGGGCCGAACTATCCGATCTAGAAGTTAATACACTGCCACTTTAAAGGCCCACCATAAGCATGAGCGAACGCCTGATGATGCTCGTAGTTCGCATCAATAACTGCTTGTACGTGCTCGTCATCTGAGCGTCGTTTTTTTTTAAACATAACTAGCTCAGGCTCCAGGGCTTTTGCTTTAAGATGTTTAGAAAGGAAAAAAAGAGAAGCACCGATGCAGGTTGGTTTTGAAAGTTTGCAGATTATAACGACTAGGAAATAGAGAGCTCGGCAGCGTATTCCATAAACGAGTTGTACGGCTTAGGAAAAAATTTCAGAGTACACTGAGGGTAAACTGATGAGCATTCGAAGCGCGAAACGGGTGTTGCGACTGAAGTGGTGAAAATAGCGATGGAACAAGATGAGATCGCAGACGTTAGGTCGGTGTCCCAGATTGTTGAATGAATGTTGTTGAAACAGGAGGCATTACGTTGGTATTCGAGGGTGTCAATTGATTGACACCAATGAGTTTTATCGCACGGTTTTGAATCTTATCTAGTAGGTGCAGGGATGTTTTAGGAGCACCTGACCAGATTTGTACGGATTTATGACTTATACATATATTGTGGCCAGATCAGAGGGAGTAAAATATTTCTTACATCGCTTGAGGGAACCTAGACATTTTGCAGCGTTTTTGACGACACCGAGTATGTGACCACTCCAACGTAAGTTTTCACTGACACTCATACCGAGAATGGAAAGTTTATCGGTTTCGACGATGCAAGTGCCATTCATGGATAATGGCTGGGTGTTTAAATTTCGCTATAATGACAGCAGACAGTATTAAGTTTTGGAAGCATTAAACTCCACCCGGTTGATAGTTAATATCGGAATTTAATGAGCTTAACATACGCTGGCGTTCCCGTTCTACAGCCGAAGAAAAAGGACGTGAGTCCGGGAACGAATATGAAAAGCAGAGAGTACTGTCGTCAGCAAAGGAATAAATTGGATTAGAAGTAGTAGACAAGAGATCGTTGATGAAAATTAAAAAGAGTGTCGGAGACAGAACGGAGTCCTGGGGTACACCAGCATTTATTTTGTGAATATCAGGCTTGAAACCGTCCAAGACAACTTGAATTGAACGTTCCGAGAGGTAATTTCTTGTCCATTGAAGAAGAGAGTCGTCGATCCCAGAAATGTCAAGTGCAACTATCTTGCTTTCGCCAGATTGATGTACGCTTTGGTTCCACTTTTCGGTGAGGCATGCCATCAGATCACTTTTGGACCTGTTGCTGGGAAAACCGTGCTGCAGGTCATTAAGAAGTTTTCATGTTTCGAGATATTTCATGAGCTGACGGTTTATCAGGGTTTCCATGGCCTTGGAAAGAAGGGACGTCAGTGCAATGGGTCTGTAGAAGGAGAGAGAGGAAGATTCCCCTTTTTTAGGGACGGGCTGGACAAATGCTGTTGTTCATCTGCCTGGAAGGAGTCCTAAGGAGTAGGATTGATAAAAAAGCTTACGCACTGGTTTTGCCAGCGAGGAAGAACACCTCTGCAGAAGGAGGGGAGATATACCATTTGCACGAGCAGATCCAAAGTTTGTCCTTAAAACGTTCGCAAGTGTCGTTAACAGTGAATCCATTTTTATCCTATGCCATTAGTTGGTTCTTAACATATTTTATTCTCTTCGGTATAGGGTTGTGAGTCCTATGATGGCGTGGGCTAGTATAATGCTACTGGTCGGTTATGTCTTTACCATTTCGGGGACCACCACTGAGTGGTAAGGCAAGAACTCCGCTACGAACTTGATTGTAGCGCTGCTGTTTTTATGGTGCTCTTCACCAGTATGGCTTGGTTTCTGTTTTATACTGTTTTCTAACAGCAGTTTTGAATATTCTAAACTTTTGGTATTTGGCTATTTTTCAACGATTCAAGCTGTTTAAGTTTTGTGGATTTAAACTAATCGCTCAAAAGATTAAGGCACCCTTAAAATGTTTGCTAGTAACGCGGGCGAAGGAAGTTAGGGAGGAGAGAAAGAGCGGTACCGATGTACGTCCCATTTTGAATGTTTGAAAGTTATAATAATCAGCAACCGTTGTGTAGGCAATTGTTTTAATATAAGTAGAGTCTGTTATTCTTCTGAGCTCAGTAAGGATTTGTCTAGGTAGGTTTTACTTATATCGCCTGCGATAGCACTACCTTGTCTAGCCATTCTCTGAAAATATCTCTAAACACTCTCACTCCTGACCGGAGAGGATAGATTTGGTTGTTGTTTGTGATCATAAGCTGACATATACTCGTATATACTCGTTACATAGATACAAAGCCCACCATCTAATGGGAGTATGGTAATCCACCAAATGAAATTATAGACTGCTAATTGAGTTCTAGTTGAAACTGCTGCTCGTTAAAACTGTTTTACAGTGAATACCATACAACTAAAAAAGACCTTTAAATTTCTTAATTACTTATCATCTAGTTAACTTCAACATAACTACTTTACGTCATATTTTACTCGTATTATTTAGCGCGTTGGTCGGTGTATTTTCAAAGATAAATGTGTAATCATCGTCACACAGTTCAACAGGTAATAATTCGAGTGAAGATCGCACAAGACCTTCCTATGATAAAAGTAAAACATGTTTGACAACAACATCTTTTAAATGCGTATGTACATATGTTTATTTACATTTGGCCATGTTAGTCGCAATCTCATACAAAAACTACAAAACTTACATTGCGACTGGTCGGTACTATGCCGTATGCGTGTATTTTGTTCGTAGATAACCGACGTTTATATGTATTTTAACGTCGTACTTTGTATCTACTCATATAAGGTGAATGCAAGTTAAAAGTGCATAAACAGAGTAATAAAAATCCACTTTCTCTGATGGGTACGGTAATACGAGACAGTCATACAGTCTACGGCAAAACCAGTCACAAACTATAATCTACGTACGAGTAGATACAATGTTTTTACAAGTCTGCCGATGGTATTGTATTTTATCTATCGAGAATTTTTTTTTTTTTTAAAAAAAAGGAATCACGAATATGTACAACACGTTACGTAGATTAGTCATTCAGAGTTCAAACTAACAGCTTCCAGCATGCATAGTATGAATGCACGAGTATCCAAAACAAAAAAATTTTAACATGGCCAAAATCTTGGTAGACCTCATACTGTCATTCTCATTATGTGACAGGAAGCGATACTATTCCGTTGGTGCTAAAAAAAAAAAGCCAGCCACACGTGTTTCTACTGTGTTAAGTTATTCAAAAAAAATAAAATAGAATAATAATAAAATAAAAATCAAGTTAAGCACACTGTGCATTATAACGAACGTCCGAACGTCGGGCTCATTGAGTATTTCCACTACTTGATCGGTAGTCATTGTGAAGAGTACTCCTACTCGTACTCGTACTCGTACTCGTGGTACGGTGGGAATTCAAAATCGATTAAGCCGCCACACAATATTCCACTCTGCTGAAAATGACGAGATTCGCAGAAATTTCACAGAGAATGTAAAAGCCCAATGCCACGAGTTAATCGTACGTTCCTTAATATAGATTTTTCAGGTTTGAATCTACAAACCCACTAGCTCACCGAACACGTTTTGCACTCATCAAACAGCTATTTCAATATTATTGCATTTTAAAAAAATGGTTGCTTAACTTTATTAGCACTAATAATGTTTCAACAAAATAAACGTACTGCATGCCAAATAAAATCCTGAAATCTTCACAATGCACTTGGAATCATATTCAGACTCGAATCTCAAAATCTCTAGAAGATCCTAGATTTCGTTTTGCAGGGTACACGATTTCACCATCAAGACTTCTCATAAATTATTCGAATCTATCAACGAAGAATGATTTATATTCGATAAACGTTTCGTAACCCTTCTCATTAACTGATATTTTGATTGAAAGCTCATAAGCCTATAAACTACGTACGTACATATATATGGCATGTGTGTATGGATACTTGCATATTTATTCGTTTCAGTTTCTTGACATTTTCTCTGATTTTCTTGGACTGGTCAGAGTTATGGTTGAGGGGAAAATAAAGAAAGTTAGCACCTCTTACGCACGTTATTAATTTTTGTATTGGATTATTGTCACAGACAAAACACCACAACCCTTATCGATTTCAAGAGTTGTTCCACAGCATATGTCTTGATGAATTGTATCCCTGTATCCACATATTACGGGCGATTTCGTATTCGTGCCTTCGAAATTCTGGACAGACAACACCCGAAGTTGAGATTTTCGCTGCGGAAAACAACTTAACCCAGCTTGTAAGTGAGCCCACGTGAATACCAGACGTTGATAGTCATACCGCCAACACCCTGGGCGTCAATATACTATCCTCTCTAGGCTCGTTGGACCACTGTTACATATCCGGCAATTTCTCATACACCGACCACGCAGTTAGAGTTTCCTAAAAATTGAAGCGGACTCAAGAACTTCTTTAGGAATTTCACCGGGTCGTTATGTTTCCTCGATAATAGTGAGTGACGATTATAAGATGTGACCTCAGTCACACATGTAATGCTAAAGCCGTTCAAATGTATCACAGGAGCCCAACTTTTTGTATTCAATGTGCCCTTAAGCTGCATTGAAACAGTCTTATTTTGCGACACGCTTACCCCAACGCTTTCTCCCCATTCAGCAACGACTGCTAGAGTTCTTTCTCCTAATTCCTCCATTTAGACCCTGGACTTGCCTTCCAGGATGAGGAGCAGATCATCGGCATAGATGCAGCATCTACAGAGCTCATTTAGTCGCCACAATAGTGGATCCATCATCAGGTTCCAAATAAAAGGACCACAGATGGACCCCTGGGGGTAACCTCTCTCAACACTAATTGAGACGCTGTCGTGCGGAAAAATAGCTTCCCGAAAGCCCAATTCCTGCAACCTGGGAAGAGAAATGCCTTACGCACCATAAGGACGTCTGTTGGCGTTGATCATCCCCATGTGTCCAGCTCATACGTCCTAAAACTCCTCCCAACCCTGTGGCTTCTGACACAACACCCTGGGACCGGTTTTCGCGTTACTTCAAGAGACTGTGATCCTACATCCTTTCGAGTTTACGTGCTTTCCCGATATTGTTCTTCTTCTCTTCTGAGAACATCTTCCACAAACTGGCAAATTCTTCCCCAGTTCAGGTCACTCGTCAGCATTCACTGTTTTCCAGTGCTGTCCGTTAGGCTTCCCATCTTCTGCTGGTAAAAAATGTGTGATGAACGTCGTCTGCTGGGGAGTCGCCGTACTGGCAGGCTGGGCTATCCGTTTTGCCGATCCGAAGTAGTTGACCTCCCCGTGTTTCCGGTTTTTCCACTCAACCACATTTCTTATCAGCCTCGCTGTCCACCTTCCTCTACTTTCCGAGATCCAGAGCTCTTGCCACTTCCGTATCGTTTTTTGCTCTGCTTGGTCGATTGCCGCTTCCAATTCGATTTCCGCCTTGTTTTCGTGGACGTACTTCCTTTGTGCAGCTAGGAGATTGCCACTACAAGAGCGGCTGGTTCCGACACCGTTCGATAAGAGCTAGCCACACGTAGAGCTCCACGTCTTTACGCTGCCGCCGTCTCCTTCCGGTACTTTTCTTATCGAAGATGCCTATAACCACCTTGGCGCTGCTTCTCAGGACTCTGTCTTTTAGAAAAGACCATGCATCCTCAATACACTTGCCTTTTATAAAGTCGAATTATAAAGCCGAAACCCTTTCCAGTACTTTTCCTAGTACCGAAAGCAGGCTGATGCCCCGATAAGATTTAGAGTCAGACCTATTGTGGTCCGTGGACTTCAGGAGCACAACGACTCTTGCCCCGTTCCAATCCTTGGGGAAGTAGCTGTAAAGACAGAGCAGGTATTCTGGGACGGCCTTCCAGATGTTTTTTCACCATCTCTCCAGTCATTCATTGCAAAAATGGCCGAATCTGGAATCACTACGATTTCTACATTTCCAGTCGACAAATTTACAGGAAAATTGTGACCCCGACAGGAGGGAGCACACTCCGCCATGATTATAGTCAAACTCTGCTGCTTCTTCGCTGTTTATTTAAGGAAATTCTCCACACCGGTCAAATGGCCGAGAGTGGACGAATGAATGTGCTCTTCAGCCTGAGCTGATATATTTTCTGTGCTGGTTTCCAATTCAATTGCGATTTCCTGCAAGTGATCTAGAAGTCCTTCTTGTAGACCTTGCTGTGGTTGGGTGTTCTCACGTGTTTTTGGGTGACAAGCTTGTGCAGGGACAAATGATGCCTGGGAGACAAATTCTTCACAAATTAGCTTAAGCATTCGTCTTGCTGAGATGAGGATTTTCCCATGAGTTCGAATGATTTTCATTAGGAGCCAATAAATTTGCCAACTTTGACATCGTGAAGAAGTTTGGCTTCTACAGCTGTTGGTAATTCTTGTGTTTTCATTTTTGATTTATTTGTAATTGGCAAAGGCTTAACGAAATTAAAATGCAGTCACGCAGAATATGAAGAGCCCTCAAAGGGCTCCTCTCTCGGGAAGAACTGACCAAGCAATGCAATAAGGCAATTTTTTCATGTGAATAAAACCGTATTATCCACATGAATGCCTTCAATATCAGCAGTCTTCTTAGTACTTGGGCAAATCTTATAAAGTTTGCCCCAGGGATCATCTCTATTGTTAGAGGCAAAGTTTCTCCAGTGAGACTCCTTGTGCTGACAATGAGATGCTTATACTCAGCGAGCCCTCGCCGGAAGGCAATGCCCAGCTAAGAGAGGTTCTCAGCGTTAGCCGCCCTAGCCCTTTTGAATCGCTTCATTAGGTTTCTAACAACCTTTCGCTTCTCTGTCAAACAGCGGTTCCATCAACTTACTCTTTTTTGATTCGCCCCACGGCTACTCTCAAAGAGTTCGTCGTTAACCCTCCATGCACTCATTGATGTGAGCTACCGTACACTTGTGGTGTCAAGGAAGAAACCTCCGCAAGTATACGCGCACCATAAACACCCCAATCAGCGCCTCGCACACACCATCTCCTGTCAGAAACCATGCCACTTTCTTCTATTTGATGAGCGATCTCAAACTGACCCCAGTTGTGATCACTACACCCCTACACTAACCCGCCACCTAAAGCTAAACGCCCTAAAAGCTGCCTCGCTGGCAAAAGTAACATCAATGTCACTTCTGTCAACGTCAATCGCATCAACCGCATGAGCGTTGCTCGCAACGACCCATTCACCAAGAACATTTTCCCGATTCTGGCTCCGGTTACCCGTTGAGAGTCAAAGAGGGGACGTTGCATTGGTGTCAGCACCGATAATGAGGGGTTCACTGCCAGCAAGCGAAAACAAACCAGTCGATTGCCTGCCAAGAAAAATCCTGTCAAAAGCGTCTTTTACGCTTACGCCAACACCTCGTTCGCTGGAGGAAACAGGCACACAAACTAGAAGACCCGCATTCCTGCAGGCAAACCTCGAACACATCCATTAGATGTGTAGGGCTCTTGCAGGGCTGCAGCCCTGCCTAACCATTTGATCTCCTAAGTCGACCAAAAAAGCGCTCAGACCGTGTGATTGAATTTAACATAATTACTCACCAATATGGCTCCCGCCGATGCAACCACTACTCGCCACGTCACGAGCGCAGCTGACCTCGAAGGTACTGGGATGTTCGTGCCACGACAGGGCGGGGAACAGTAAAATCTAACGGGGTTATAAAAACCTCATCGGTCTCAAAGACCGCACGTCGGTGGTTAAAGCTTAAAATACCACCAAAAAGTTCCCGGAATAACTACGGTGTGGCGCTTCCATTATTCCAATTTGAGTTCGGTTTTTTTGTTAAGTTGGTAAATCTGTTGTTGACATTCCCTCTAAATCTTAGCATCATAGCTTGACATTTGCAAAAGTTACGTAACCAAGAGTACATCTATCTCTCTGTGTGTGTTGGCGAGTTTTTACAATTTTAGAAATGGATTTCAATTTGCAACAACGAACTTGTACGAGTATTAAATTTTGCGCGAACGTTGGAAATGTTGGAAAAGTGTTTCGGCAACGATTCTCTAAAGAAAATGGTCGTTTACCAGTGGCACGAGCGGTTCAAAAGTGGTCGTGAGCTAATCGAAGATGATGAACGCAGTGACAGACCACCGACATGGAAAACCGACGAAAACATTGATGAAGTACGAGTAAAAGAAATGTTGGTCAATGACCGCAAATTAACCATCAGAGAGATAGCGGAGGACTTGAACATTGCCTATGGATCCGTCCAAGATATTTTGGTTAATGATTTGGGTTTCTGTCGTGTAGCAGCAAAGTTGGTGCCAAAAGACCTGAATTTCAAGCAAAAAAGAAAGAGACCGTGTTGACGTTGCAAAAGAGATGATTTGCGAGGCTGAATCCGATCCCACATTCATCAAAAGGATCATTACTGGAGACGAGACGTGGGTTTATGAGTACGACACGCAATCCAGACATCAGGCAAGTGAATGGCGTTCACCAAATGAGCCGCGTCGTTTTCGGTCAAAAAAGAAGGCAATGCTCACGGTTTTCATGGATTACAACGGTGTAGTGCATCATGAATTTTTGCCAGAAGGCCAGACAGTAAACAAAGAGTATTACTCGTATTTGGGCGTTATGAGACGTTTGCGTGAAGCAGAAGCAATTCGCCGAAAGAGACCAGAATTGTGGGCAGAAAATTCGTGGATTTTGCGCCATGATAAGGCACCGTCGCACAGTGCCATCATTATTCGTAATTTTTTGACGAAAAATGCAACAAATACCATGCAACAGCCACCGAATTCACCTGATTTGGCTATGTTCCCATTATGGGGAACGCGTTTCAGCAGCCGAGAGGAAGTAATGGAAAAATCGCAGGAAGCACTGATGGACATATCGGACAAACCGAATATAAAAAATATTTCGAGGATTGGATCAAGCGCTGGCATAAGTGTGTTACAGTCGCTGGGGATTACTTTGTAGGGGACAACATAGATTTAGATGAAGAAACTTGTATTCTGAATTTTCTGAATAAATTCCGGGATCAAGGTCAAGGTGGTATGTTACCGCGGTTTAAGAATTTTGTAAAATATCATATGTAGATGACTTTTTTGGACGGGTGCTCGGAAGACTGTTCATTGTTCAGTTTGTTGGACATTTCAACATACAGCAGCGAGTGTGTCCAACTTAATGGCACCATTTACGAGGATTTTGGACGTAGTTGTCATATTACGAAATCAATGTTGATATCTTCTCAAAGCCACTTTAATCTTCTTTCAATGTCTGGCATTTTATACGAAAAACTTGATACATTCATCGTAGTTGGGAAAGTATCTTCATATCTTATCTTATCCATATTAATACTTTTTCACGCTCTTAGATTCTCTAAAATGTCACTTTCTTTTCCTCAATGCAATCTTGCCGCCGCGCTATTAAGAAAACATCATGGGAAAACGTGTTGCAACTAAATTATTAAATTGCAGTTGGACTTTGTGTGATCCGGTGCTTTTACATAAGCAACATGAGCTTCCGCATCAATGTATGAGTTGGTTCATCATTGTTGCCTCAAGAATGAGGGCATACCTCGTACAACATCAAACATGCTGACCTTCTGATGGGATGAAAGGTAGACTTCCAAGTTAGTAAAAGCAAAGTTGTTGCTACTTGTATACCGGTTTTTTTTTTGTTGTTTTTTTTTTTTGTTTTTTTTGTTGTTTTCGGATTCCTTTATCTTTGTTTTTGTTTTGGACTTGATGTTGCCGATTTCTTAAGCTATATACACACAGATCCATACGTATTCATTTGAGATACATTAATTTGCTTTTGCTACTCTAAGAATTGACCATACCAATGAGCTAATACTCGTAATGCTATGTAGATTTTTTGACCTATGGCTAGTGTGACTAATGTGTGGCTTTGCGAAATATTGTATTATAAATGAAAATGAAAAAGTTCAGTCATTACAAGTTTTAAATGTTTAAATTTTCAAGGGCGATCAGTGATAGCTGAGCACGACAATTCCCATGGCATACTCGTATTGACAGAGCTCTTAGGCAATTTGAACAAATTTAAGCAATCTGTCAGCGTCAGTTTGAAAACTGTCAAGGAGAATTCAGTTAGATACGAGTATATTGTATCTTATCGATTTACTACGATTGCTTCGCATAGATTTGAAGTAATTGAATAGGATCAATTATGTCGGACGCATTATTAACACTCAAAACCGTCAAACTTTAAAAATAGGTTAAGTTTGTTTTTTTTTTTCCTTTTACAAATGGTAATACCACCATTTCCCGGAATTTATTTAGAAAATTGGAAATACAAGTTAATTTATCTAAATCTATATTGTCCCCTTCAGAGTAATCCCCAGCGACTGTAACACACTTATGCCAGCGCTTGATCCAATCCTCGAAATATTTTTTATATTCGCTTCCTGCGATTTTTCCATTACTTCCTCTCGGCTGCTGAAACGCGTTCCCCATAATGGGAACATAGCCAAATTAGGTGAATTCGGTGGCTGTTGCATGGTATTTGTTGCATTTTTCGTCAAAAAATTACGAATACGAGTAATGATGGCACTGTGCGACGGTGCGTTATCATGGTGCAAAATCCACGAATTTTCTGCCCACAATTCTGGTCTCTTTCGGCGAATTGCTTCTGCTTCACGCAAACGTCTCATAACGCCCAAATACGAGTAATACTCTTTGTTTACTGTCTGGCCTTCTGGCAAAAATTCATGATGCACTACACCGTTGTAATCCATGAAAACCGTGAGCATTTTTTGACTGAAAACGACGTGATGTTTTTGGTCTCGGCTCATTTGGTGAACGCCATTCACTTGCCTGATGTCTGGATTGCGTGTCGTACTCATAAACCCACGTCTCGTCTCCAGTAATCATCCTTTTGATGAATGTGGGATCGGATTCAGCCTCGCAAATCATCGCTTTTGCGACGTCAACACGGTCTCTTTTTTGCATGAAATTGAGATCTTTTGGCACCAACTTTGCTGCTACCAGACGGAAACCCAAATCATTAACCAAAATGCCTTGGACGGATCCATAGGCAATGCTCAAGTCCTCCGCTATCTCTCTGATGGTTAATTTGCGGTTATTGGCTAACAATTCTTTTACTCGTACATCATCAATGTACAATGGGAGCGCCACACGGTGATGTCCCCCGGGAACTTTTTGATCAAGGTGGTATTCCTTTGCTGACGACAGTACTCTCTGCTTTTCATATTCATTCCCGAACTCATGCCCCTGCTCTTCGGCTGTAGAACGGGAACGCCAGCTCATTAAATTTCGATATTAACAGAATAACTAATTGTGGAACCACTAACAGAGTAGAATTTAATGCGTCCAAAACACAATGCTGTCTGCTGTCGTTAAAACTAAATTTAAACACCCAGCCGTTATCCATGAATTGCACTCCTCGAATTGGTAATTTAAGCTTTGGAAACAGGAAAAAAGTAGGCGGAGTATGATGAGTATCAGGTGAGTATGATGTTTGATCGATGACGATGATTCGAGTGTTTCGGTAAAAGCTCTTCCACAATAATGGCCTTGTTAGAAGGTACATTATCATGGTGCAAATTCCGTGAGTTGCCATTCCACGAATCTAGAAATTTTCGGGAGTATCTCGCATGCAAACGCTTCATGACGCCTAAATAATATTCCTTATTCATCGTTTGTCCCTCTAGAAGGAATACGGAATGAACTACACCACGGTAATCGAAGAAAACCGACTTTGTCGCAGTTTCTTGGGTTTGGGCTCATTTTCGAAACGCCATTCCGAAGACTGTTGACTAGTTTGTATGGCATACTCATAATCCCATGTCTTGTGGCCAGTTATTATGTGTCTCATAAACGTGAAGTTCGGGAAACCATATCTTCAGTAACCTGGTTCCCATGATGTTTTTGAACAAAATTTATCTCTTTTGGAACCATTCGTGCGACGTCGCGTTTCATGTCTAAAATATCAGCGAGAACACTGTTTTTGAGCACCAGCTTTTTGACTCTGTTGATGTTTTCATCGTTCGGAGCCGTTATAGGTCGACCAGATCGAGGCAAACGAACTACCACTTCTCGGTCGTCTTTGAATGCTGAAGTTCTTCGAACTGCCGGTCTTGAATCGTTTGTCTATAGTCATTGCATGGCTTCCTCATATAATTCTGGCTCTGAGAACATGGGTATGAAACTTGTCGCAGTAGACCTGTTACTCGTATTTCCTTGTCTATGGGATTGTCTTCCTCCAATCTGTCATCCGATAACCTTCGTTTCGAACACAATGCTCATTATATTTTAGATTTGAGATGCTTTAAATGTGCTGTTTCTGAAAACCATTGCTCGTAAGGTGTCTGACCCGAATTCTTTGCTACAACAAGAGTGTCGTCGTTTGCTTTTCTAAGCTTTCGAATGGCATCTAATAGGACTATCTAAATGAGAAGGACTTCTAATCTGGAAGCTGGACAAATGAAGGTAGCCTTTGGAATATGAAATATTGAGTGTCACGCATCACCTGAATGCTTGTTATACATCTTTGAGTCATTCAACGTACTGTATTCGCTTTCAGTCCAAAAAAAGATGCCTCATTGATTTGCTTCTCTTTATTGCGTACTTGCATTCTACTGTTCATTTTGAGATTTATTTCTTTATTACTTCATAAAATCAAAACGCCAACGCATATGTTATTGTCATATTGTCATCTTATCAGTCGTTGTTCTCCCTGAAATGTAAGAAATTTCTTTATCAATCCAGACAGGTGCAAAAAGTTGCTTTTAAGTGACGTGTTACTCATCACGTCGCAATACCGATCACATTGCTGTATCATAGAAATTAATTTTTTTTTATTTTTTTTTAAGTTGGTACTGATTTAAAAATATATGACTCTTCAAATATAACTTTGAAACTTGAAGCTGAACGAACTTGAGTTCCGCTATTTTACAATTTATCTAGATATTGAGTAAGATCTGGAAGATCTGCACAATTTGGTATGGTTTGCTTGAAATCTCCATTGGATCAAGAGGGAGTACCTGCCAATGATCAAACACAGATTGTGGGAAAGTTTGACCACCAGTATTTGAGCGTAAGTCAGCGGTAAAACCGAATGATTCATTTACTGGCAAGTATGCCTTAACAACACAAACGACCTGACTTTCTTCGAAAACATGACCACGACGTCTGTTCAATAAGCCATAGATTCCGCCTACCGTTACTTCTGGACATTGAATTTCACATAAGTAAACAGGTTCCATAAGCCGCGGTGATGCGGTGATAGCTGCACCATATGATCTGGCCACCACCACGATGGATGGCATCAGCGTGCAAGGTAACATCATAAATATTAAACCGGGCACCACGCATATTTTCAACAGCTAAAACACAGACCAGCAACAACGGAATCCTTGTACAATCGATGATAAAGTTTGGACCAGTACCACCGGGGCCGAAACACCAAATCTTACGGCCCTCAATCACATCGTAGTGGGTGTTTCTCTGCTAAATAACGAGCACGGACCTTGAGGTCATCCTTTGGACTAACATCACCTTTATCAATGTCTTCTAGTAGTCCATTGTGCTTGTTGGGCGACTTAGATAAACACAATTGATTTGATTCTACAATGACGGTTTAACGATAAGACACAACAGGCTCAGATTTCTTAAGAGGAATACAAGCATGAGCTTCTTCCAAAGCAGATTTTCAAGTGCAATTCACCAGCTCCAGCAATGATATGTTAGCCAGATTCAATAATACATCGTACCATAGGATCGGATTTGGCTAAACATGTAAAGGCCCATCCATGAAGACCGGAACCAAAACCTACTGAACCGTTCGGAACACCATCATCATTGTAGGTGTCAATAATAACGTTCACGTTTTCGACTATCCTTTGGAAAGTCTGATACAATTCTTCTGCGCCTAATTGTAATTCCAAAAGAGCACGGTCCATCTTATTCATGATCAAAATAGACTTAAACGTTCGACGGTGACTTGACGCAATACGATTTCACCATCTGTAACTCGAAGAGCAGCTGTTACTTCTGACGAAAAATCGACGTGTCCAGGTGAATCAATCAAATTGATTAAGAAACCTCTCTCCTACTTTTCACGTTCCTTTTCCTCAACTTTCAAGTACATAGAGATGGCAGTTGATTTAATAGTAATGCAGCGTTCCAGCGTTCTTCAGCGACACTGCGCTACAGCAGCAATGTTCTCAGTAGAGCGTCCACTTTCAAGAGAATTAGTTTCTTCAATTTTTTTTCACTAACCTTTGAATTGTTGACTCATTTGGACGAAAATTTTAAAAAAGTTTAATGCGTTGTTCCAGCGTGTACTATCCATTGTACATCTGTCAAATTCACAAATGTCAAAGATGGCATAAAAAAAAGGTAGCGTTCAGAAATTATAGAAATTATTCACTGCTGACATCTGTGCGCGACTTTTGAAAGACCCTTTATGTGGAAATGTGCAAATCTCCATTCAGTTCTCCCTCCCAGAAAACGTCTGCAATGGAATATTGCCTGCTCTGCCTTATTTGGGTAATCTCAGCAAAAAGGTGAATTCTTTTGCCCAAAGGGGAGTAGATATTTCCTATAGCGACCGTGACCGTGATAGGTGGTAGATTTATCCAGTCATGGATTGCTGATGTTAATTTAAAGGTCCATCTCCCTTGTGTGGTATTAGTCCAACTGACTTGCCAGATAGTTATTGACGCTGCTTTTTTTCAGCAAGAATATAAATGGGGATCATTCCAGCTATAGCAAAAGCAAATTGCTCGATGTTGACGATAGTTTCCCTTTAAACATCTTCGTTCTTACTACCTCTGTCCAAACTGGAGGGCATACAGAAGGATTGGTATTGTTACTTTGGAAAATAAAATTCGCCTAGTGTATCCAGGTCCATCGATATCAAGCAAAATTCGCGACAGAGCTGCCTCTACCTTCGAGGCTTTTTCGCCTCAGTGAAATGAAGCGCTCTGGGGAGTGCGCTCGCAAAACAGCCATCCATGTCTTTGAAGTATGAGCCGTTCTTCCGGCCTACTCAAACCATGTGTCCCCTATTCCCATTTCGTTAAGAGCAGACGTATATTTGCAACCCTTACTGCTTCGATATTCTCAAGTGTGCTGATGGAACGTGCGTCTCCAGTTCTTCTTTTCTACCTTGAAAATTGATTTCCAGTCCAGAACAGAACGCAATGGTGCAATATCGAAGCGATTTCAGAAGGCGCTCTGGTTTAAAACCATCCAACGGCCGTTGGAAAAATAGGCCAACGCAAAATGATAACTGAAACACAAGTTAACAAAACTTTGGAAACCCCCCTCTTGAACGAGACCACGCGCAGCGCTCATTTCAAATATGAAGTTTATTTTACAGGCTCTGAGAGGTATCAACCTGACGATAACCAGTGCTCCAAGCTGTACCCATCGGGTACTCGACCTTTCAAACTTATAAGCGCAAGTGCTGACCAGCAGGCAAATATGTATATCAGCACTATAAACGGGACAGCGACTATCTGGATGCGGATTTGTTGTTAGAGGCAGAACTAGGCATGAAATCTTGAGTTAACGAGCACCTCGTAACAATCCGTATTTAGACTAAATGAGCCTTATACATATGCGCGTACGCCCCCGTAGAAGAGAAAGGTGACGACATTCAAAGATAACTTCCACAAGACCTACGAGGTCTGCCCTAGCTATGATATAAAAACTGCCCTCGGTGATCTTAATGCAAAGCTAGGAAGAGAGGGCATCTTTGGTAGCACCTCTGATAGCGGATTCAGTCTAATCGACTTTGCGACGGGGTGAAATATAGTTGTAGATAGCACGCCTTTTCCACATCTCTTAAGGTGACTTGGAGATCTCCTGATCAATCAACAAGATGAACTATACAGAGCCAAACTCGTCCATTTATGTAGGATGACGATGGAGAATGCACGCTTCTCCATCAAGACCTCACCGAGACCTTTGATGGATTTCAATTCTTGAGAGAATAGTACAAAACCCACATGTCAACACCAGAGACACGATCTTTCAAAGGTCCGTTCAATTACTCGAATACGCCGAAGATATTGACATAATCGGAAGAAAGCAGCGTGAAGTCAGTGGCACTTTTGCGAATATTAAAACGGAGATGGCGAAGATGGATTTATCGGTCATGAAGATGAAGGAAAGACCAAGTATATACGTTCAACAAGAAAGTGCACCCAACATTGACAGATATAACCCCTTCCGCTGTCGATTCAAAAAAACAATCCAGCACTTGCCAATCTTGCCAATCGCTGGTTCTTTGAGCTAAGAAGGCTATGGACTAGCAAAGCGCTCTCTCGAACAATATTTGGTTGAGGCCCTGGCCTACCGCGGACTATAAGCAAGTAATTCATTAGTTCATTCAGTTTCTTAATTCGAACAAGGATCAAAGCGAATGCTAAGCTCTTTTGTGGGCATCCCAAGTTGAGTGATGCCATGGTAGATTAAACAAAACAGTTTGTTTTGCGAAATCTGCCATTTTTTTTATGTAGCCATATTGCACTTTATACTCTCCAACGCTGTTTTCATGGATTGGATTTCACGCCTTAGCTTCCTCAGAAAAGGATCTGTCAATGTGCCAATGACAGAAGAACGTCCAAATGCATGCAGTGCTTTGCGATACATGCGTAAATTACAACAAAAAAAAAAAAAACATCAATCACTTTTCACTACAAACAAGGTGTTTCGTTGCATGTGATGTTGTTTACACCATAATTTAGAAAAAAAAACAAGAAAATGTTTGCCTTAGACTCATGTTGTTGACCGAACTGGCATTCTGGTGATAATTTCCACACATCTTAATTTTGTAAAATAAATTTCATAAGCATAATTCTCACGTTCGCCATTAATCAATAAAAATATTAACATATCAGCGAAGCTATGATAAGGCGGTTAGCAGGCCTTGCAGGTGGTGTACCTCAGTTTAGGTATACAAATATCCGATCGACCCTTGCGTCTGAGTTCCCTCTTGCCACACCGCC
The DNA here is from genome assembly GCA_963966105.1 of Volucella zonaria. Classification (NCBI taxonomy): domain Eukaryota; kingdom Metazoa; phylum Arthropoda; class Insecta; order Diptera; family Syrphidae; genus Volucella; species Volucella zonaria. Next base: position 8,449,671 of record OZ014535.1, on the reverse strand, counting down.
GCCTCCATTTCGGAACAAACCGGTTGCCAAAAATGTCACATATCAGGCCACATTTTTTTTTTTTATTAGCAACCATTTTGTATCAATTAATTCCATCAAGTTTTTGGTCCGCAAAACCCATCATAATGAACGGCTCACGAACAATCGTCAAAAAATATGAAATTAAGGAGTCATAGTGAATGGAAAGTATCTACATCAATTTTAAAAAAAAAACATCGGTGCAAAATTGTCATGTGCAAAAATTCAAATCAACGACAAAGAAAACAACTTAAACTAGAGCCATGTGATACACTGACTGTTTTCGGCATGTAGTTTCGATTGAGAATGTTCGAACATTTCGAAACTAATAAACAAATATGGTATGTCAGCGTTATAAAGGAAAAACACAGGGGTCTTGTAGGTTGAATACGCCATGTCCTATTCTTGGGAATTGCTCCTTTTTGGCGCCAATTATTATTTTTACTCTTATATAGAATATTGTATTTGTACTTTCCATAAGTGTGTATGATATATAAATGTTTACGTACATACTCGTATATACATATATGTATAAGATGAGTTATAGAAAAATAGGCAACACAAAAATCGCACCGATTATTTGAATAATCCATTTGAAGCAGAGAGATATCTTCATTAGATGCAAAGTGCGAGATTTGTTTAGTTTTTCAATTTTTTATTTTTTTTTTAACAAATTAGCTTTCGTTTTGATGATGCCACCATGCATACATAGACAGGTTTATGAATATTGTTCATTAAATTATGTGCACACATATGCGAATCACATTTCCGTTGAAAATTTTATAAAAAAAAAAAAAAAAACTGCTCTTTGCCAAATCAATTTGAAATATTTCATTTGTTGACGTATACTACGTTCGGTGGTCTATGATAATTGGAGCAGACGTCACACTAAACAACTTATTCTAAATAAGTTAATAGAATGCAATGTTTGCTTTTTTTTTTAAATTATAAAGTTTGTATACGTTTAAACGTAATACTGGCAGATTTAACCCTTTCGAACCGAAAATGCCCCGAAATGTTTGTTTTTATTATTTTTTTTTTCCCACCAGGGGCGCTGTAATCGCTTGGGAAAGCAATTTGTAAATAATGAAAAGTTTAGAAAATTTTATTGTTTATTGTTTTTTTACGTGGTAAAGAGTGAAACAACTAAAGCACAATGGAACATTACAAGCCGTACAAGTAAATAGTGTTCTTTTATCATTTTTTGCACCTTTCTTGTCCTTGTAGCACTTTACACATCTCCTGCGTGTTTTCAGAAAACATCAAACCTTCTGTAGAAAGTTCCTTAGACAGCAACTGCTTTAAAAGACCAACAGCAAACATACAACCCAACAGTTTTGTTTTCCAAACATTTTCCTCAATTGAAATATGTAAGGCAATATTCTCCGTAAAAAAAAACAAAAACTCGTGCACTAGCGATGGCATATCAAGTGTATTGTTAAAGAAAGTGCCTTATAATGTAGTAGACGTTTTGAGTTACTTGTTTAACTTAAGTGTTAAAAGTGGTTGTTTTTTCCTCAGCCGCTAAAGTTACGAGGGGCGTTCAAGATATTCTCGGTATCGGGGTAAAGCTGTGGTTGTATATATAAATTGACTTATTTATCAAGTAATACTATTATTTTAGTGCATTCATGTAAAATTTCATATAAATGTGATTATTAATTCGCGTTTTATCTCTAGTTAAACAGAATCATAATGGCAACTGAGGCGATGATGGTGAAAATTGAGCATCGCGCTGTAATTAAATTTCTCACTAAGCAAGCAAAAAATCAAAAAACTATTCATGAAGAGATGGTGGCTGTTTACCAGGGTTCCGCACCTTCATTATCAACTGTGCAAAAGTGGTCAAGTGAGTTCTAGAGAGGCAGAGAGAGCATTGAGGACGACCCCCGCTCCGGCGCCCCGGCTACTGCTTGTACGGGAGAAAGCATCAAAGAAGTCGAAAAACTTGTTCTTGAGGATGCCCGAATAAAGGTGAAAATGATGGCAGAGATCACCAAGCTTTCAATTGGTACCATTCACACCATTCTTCATGACCATCTTAACCTTTCAAAGGTCAGTGCAAGGTGGGTGCCACGAATGCTCACAGCGCCTCAGATAAAAAGTGAGAATCGCATGCTGTAGAGAGCTTTTGGAGATGTGTAGTGAGAACGCGGACGGTGTTATGGATCGAATTGTTACTGGGGACGAAACATGGGTCCACCACTATGACACTGAAAGTAAACAAGAGTCCATGCAGTGGCATAAAAAAGGAACAGACCCCCCGAAGAAGTTCAAAGTCACTCCGTCTGCCCGAAAGCTCATGGCCACAGTTTTTTGGGACTCAAAGGGAATCTTGCTCATTGAGTACAAAAAAAAAAGGTGAAACCATCAACGCCACATCCTACGCTTCCACTTTGCATAATTTGCGGGAGGAAATTAAAAAGAAAAGACGGGGTAAACTCGCAGCGGGTGTGTTGCTTCTTCATGACAACGCTCCTGTTCACACGGCGCGAGTTTCCAAGGCTGCTGCGCGAGATTGTGGTTTCGAAGAATTCCAACACCCACCCTATAGTCCAGACCTTGCCCCTAGTGATTATATCCTGTTTCCGGATTTGAAAAAATGTCTTCGTGGAAAAAGATTTTCGGATGATGAAGAACTCAAGTCGATATTTTGCAGAGAAAGAGGAAATTTATTATTTTGAGGGTTTAAAAAAGCTTATCTCAAGATGTAACAAATGCATTGATGATAGGGGAGATCATATTGAAAAATAAAAACAATTTAAATTGAATTCGCATTTTTTTTCATATCGATACCGAGAATATATTGAACGCCCCTCGTATACCACTTTCTTAAAAAAGGCAACAACAAAAAAATATGTCAAATTATAGATCCATTTGCCTCCTTCCAACATTTTCCAAAATCTTTGAAAAACTTATATTGGGTTTACAAGTAAGTTTCCAGGGTTTTTTTTTTTCCAAAATTTGAAGTTTTATTATGAAAACATAGTTACAATGCTTTATTCAAAGTATCGTCCATCGGAAGCTACAACTTTCCCCCATCTTTCTGGCAATTTACGAGTATGAATTCCGGACCAAAAAAAATTTCTCGTCTTTCGAGCCCAAGAACGTATCGAGACAATTTTTGATTTCCTCTACTGAGCTCCCGTAAGAGCGTTCTGCATCGAATGAAACAAGTGGTAGTCAGATGGTGTCAAGTCTGGACTGTAAGGCGGGTGAAGCAGAATTTCCCATCCACTATTTCCCAAATAGTTTTTCACCGAAACCGCAACATGTGGCCGAGCGTTGTCGTGATGAAAAATGACGGACTCATGCCTGGTCTCATATTCTGGCCGTTTTTCTTTTAATGCCCGCTTCAAACGAATTAGTTGGGTTCGATGTAATGGTCCTTTGATGGTTTCACCACTTGGAAGCAGTTCGTAGATATACGACACCCTTTTGATTCCACCATATGCAGAGCATGACCTTATTCACGTGAATATTTCGTTTCGGCGTCGATTGGGCGGGCTCGCCGGGCTTTGTATACGATTTTCTGCGTTTAGGATTATCATAATAAATCCATTTCTCATCACCAGTGACAATACGATGCAAAAATTATTTATTTTTATACCGCGGCAGTAACATTTCGGACATGCAAAATCGCCGTTCGACGTCTCTTGGCTTCAATTCGTACGGCACACAGTTTCCAACCTTTTGAATGAATCCCAGTGCTTTTAGGCGCAGGAAAACGGCTTGTTGCGTGACGCCCAATGATGCAGCAAGTTCTTCTTGAATCTGACGCGGATCCTCATCCAGTAAAGCGTCCAATTCTTCGTCTTCAAAATCTTTGTCTTCAACTCCAAAATCACCACTTTTGAACCGTTTGAACCACTCACGGCACGTCAATTCACCAATACATTCCGCCCCATAAGTTTCCGAGAGCAAACGATAGGCCTCAGCCGCACTTTTCTTCATATTAAAGAATAAAAGCAGCGCTTCCCGCAAATGACGTTTATTTGGCTGGAAACTTGCCATGATTTTGCTCGATAAAATGTACGACACCGATAGAACTGCTCAAATATAACGCTGCAAAGTTGTCTGACATTTCTGCCCGGGATCCACTGGTGGCGCCATCTCTGACAAACGCTGGAAACTTACTTGTAGACCCAATAATAAAATCGCGAATATTGTCTTTCTTAGATAAAAATGAGTTTTTTAGTAGTTGTCAATTCGGATTTAGAAGTGTGGCCAGTTATATGAAAGTGTTCACTGCAAACAAATTACCATGGCTATTTTTGTAGACATGACAAAAGCGTTTGACCTGGTTGACCACGATGTTCTGCTGAAGAAATTATACAATGCCGGTCTTAGAGGAGTTATCCACAAAATGGTTTTGTTCGTATCTCAAGGGTAGAAATCAAAAGGTCAATGTAAATGGGTGTTTTAGTGATTCGCGTACTTTAAGAAATAACGTTCCACAGGGTTCAGTTCTTAGTCCTGTCCGTTTTTTTTTAATTTACATTTAACTCTCTGTTTACTCTCAATCTTAAAGGTGTGTCAACAGCGTTTGCAGATGATATAGCCCTAACTTATCAGTTTGATACAATATTCGAATGTATTGCGAAGATTTCAGAAGATCTTGAAACATTGAGACTTTGGTTTTCAGAACAATCTTGAACTTGACCATGGATTCATCTGTGGCCTGGAAAGAACTATCTTCTCTGCTTTGATTGAATGTGTTTTTTTTTTAAGCAACTGGCAACTTCTTCAATATAATTTGTCTTAGAACACTCAGATGGCCTATTGGGGTTGTTGAAATACAATTTCGAGTGCAACATAAGAAATCTATCACGAGATATGCTATTTTTAATTAGTAAGTTACCAACCGATTTCTTTTTGGGCCAATACATTGGCATTTTCGGCAACCGATTATATAAGGTTATGAGCATTATGCCTAACACCACAAGAACTTCATATTGATCTGTTTGCACTACATCACGCATTGTTTTTCGGAACTTATCCTCTTGGGAGCTTTTGAGAATTTGAATTCTTTCGTTTGTACATTGGCTGATCCATAAAAGAAAAGCTGCACAGAGGGAATAGTTTCAGGTGGAACAATCATTCTTGGAACTGTAGTATCGACAGATCAAATATTTTCTGTTTCCGCTTTGAGCGGCCCAATATCTTCTGTGTTCTATTTGTTCAGTCAAATTGACACTTTCTTCCATATCCGCATCTACTTGGTCTTCATCATCTTCAGAGCTCGAGTAATTTGATTAAGATTCTTCCTCTTCGTACTCCGAACCACTATCCTCGAAATCCTCTGACTCGTCTGAGGTTGCATATAGGACGTCCTCTATTTCTCTTCCTCTCAAACCTCGACTGGAAGATATACTTTTCTACATAAAAAAAAAAAATTATCGTGTAGCAAAAAAAAAAAAGGACATTGCATACTGCAGGGACATATAATCCCAACAGAAGAAACTACTTGGATATATTGTCAAAAAAAAATTAAAATGCACATAAATAACAATTAATATTAATTTTTATTTATAATAAATTACTTGTTATTAAAATCTACAAAAAAGTGTAAATTATAAAACTTACATTTTTCGGACCGGAACATTGGTTTCCATCCGCTCCACATGACTATGCCAGGTTACTCTTCTGGCTAAGTCGATGTCGCTGTACAGCGCATACAGTTCGCCGTTGTATATCGTCATCCATTCGCCCTCTATACAGATGGGACGGAAAATCACCTGAAGAATTTATCTCTGTAAGCAGCCAAGAGCATTCTTATGAATTTGTGATAAAGTTCATGCTCCTGCGACATACACTAGTCGGCATAAGTATTTTGACAAGAATGTAATATTAAAAAAACAATGAAGAAGATGTTAGTGAAATGTATATCCACCTTTGACATCAATAACTTTTTGAAGGCGTCTTGGTACTGAATCCATTAAATTTTTAAGAATCTCTAGAGATATCTCTTCCCAAAGAGAAGTGACCTCAGAAATTGTCTCCTATCTGATTTTATTTAGTTGTTTTGCATTTTAAAAGAGACCAGACGTTTTCTATAATATTTAAATCTGAACTTTGTTGTGGCCAGTCCAAAGTTTTAACACCAACATCCTTCAAAAATTATCCTGTTGCAGAATTAATAATTCCCCAATAAGTCTATTTGCAGAAGTAAAGGCATTTTCATTTAAGGTGATCAAATATTGATGTTGGTTCATTGAGCCGGTGTGACAGGAACTAAGTCACCCAGCCCATTATACGCAACACATCTCCAGAACATGACAGAGCCGCCACCATGGCTCACTTTTTGGCAATCGGGTCGTTTCTTTTGCCTTACTACCTTTGGCAATCTTTCGATGAGTTATACTCAAAAGAGCTTTCATCTGTCCATAAAACGTTTCTCCAGAACTCCTTTGGCTTGTGCAGGTGTTCCTTTACAAAGGCCAGTCTTTTAAGCTTGTTTGCCTTAGATATATACGGCATGTCCTTAGCTTTAATTGTCATAAAGTCGCTTTCTTTTATACGTCGTCGGACAGTGCGCTCACTGATTGGATTCTTGGCCGTCAAATTCCATTGATCAGCAACAGATTGATATTTTTTTTTTGAATTACCGTAAAAGGACTCGGTCTTGAGTGCGCTTAGCACCTGATCTCGCTAAGTTACTGATGTCGCTATGCTTTTTAAACTTATTAATTTGATAGTGGACAGTTTGATGCGACACATTAAACGCTTTACTGCCGTTCCAGCGTTAAACGAAGATCTGGTAACCAGACTCAACTCTGCCGTTTTGGCAGATGGTTTACAACATCTTTTAATCAATTTTTATTTTTTTATCAACGTGCAATATTAGTTAAACTTAAATACAAACGTAGTTCGGCTCTAGAGTGCTCAAAAGTGCAAGCGTATTTACACAAAGCTTCCGTCAAAATACTTATGACACGCAAAAATTTCTTGTCTCTATGCATTCTTATCAGCAGAAAGAGTATGCAAAATAGATTCTTTGTTTAGCGCATCATTTTTGCACCGTTATTTAACGGTGCTAAGCTAAGCTAGCTTCAATAGTCAGAAAAAGATTTCGTCAAAATACTTATGACGACTAGTGTAGAATAGGTCTATGGTATTATGGGGTCACTTTTGTTGTTCGAGAGGACTTCGCTGGTTAATTGCGGTTTTAGCAGGTGCTGGTGTCGTTGTCTGAATTGACTAGGCATACAAAGTCCTTAACTACCTCAATGTTATATCTGTCGATGTGGGTATCCTTTCTTGTTGAGATTTACGTAGTGCGTATTGATGTAGCTTACCAAACTCCACCACAATGTAGTCTCTGTTCCAATAGGGAATTCATTTTCACGTGGTTAAAATTCCATCTTCGTAAGCAAATTATCCACTACTGCTTTATTTACAGCAGCCCCAAACTGAACAGCAACTCTAAAGGTCGATTCTCACTCCATTCAAAGAATTGTATTCCTGCATCCTCATACTGAAATCGTCATTACGGGTGATTTCCACAATTCTGGGTGGCTTCGACATTCTGGACAGACAACACCCGAAGGACGGTGTGTTGAGATCTTCGCTGCGGAAAATAATTTAACCCAGCTTGTGAGCCCACATGAATACCAGACGTTTATAGTCATACCGCCAGCACACTTCTCACCCCAACAAATACAAGGTCGTCGGACCATTGTGCCATATCAGCTAAATTGTCGTATACCGACCAAACATTTAGAGAAAAGATTCCTAAAAGAACTGTATGGCAATACGACAAAGCCAACTGGAGTGGTCTTGACAACATCTTTAGGAATCTTAACTGGTCGTTATGTTTCCTCGATAACGACGTGGATGCCGCTGCTGATATGATCACAGACATCATTCTCTTTGGAATGAGAAACTTTATCCCTCATCGGATGAAGAGTATCAAACCAAAAGAAAAAGGATGGTACACCTCGAGCTGTAAAGAGGCTGTCAGGACCCAACAGAGGAAAACCAAAAAAAGTCTAAACGAGCCAGGAATAACTGCAACGCCTTTCTTAAACGTTTAAAATTCCAATACGACCAAAAACTGAGGAAAAAAATACTACAATGTCCCAAAGGTAGTAAAGATTTTTGGCCGTTCTTCAAAAATATTAGGAATTCTGCCTCATCTTCCATCCCAACGCTCATTTACAATGACATTCCAGCTGTCAGCTCTTTGGACAAGACCAATCTGCTTGCTATACACTTTGTGGCCAGCTCAACACTTCCAGATTATGCTTTGTCTCCGCCTACACTTGAGTGCGTCGAATCTTCAATGGGATAAATCCACTTTCACACTCTTGTAGTAGCAAGAGTACTTAAAGATCTCATCACACATAAATCCGCTGGTCCAGATTGTATATCCCCCCTCCTTCTGCAGAGGTGTTCTGCAAAACCACTGCGTAACCTTTTTCATCAATCCTACTCTTTAGGACTCTTTCCGAGCAGATGAAGAACAGCATTTGTCCAGCCCGTCCCTAAAAAAGTCGAATCTTCCTCTCTCTCCTTCTACAGACCCATTGCACTGACGTCCCTCCTTTCCAAGGCCATGGAAATATTGATAAACCGTCAGCTCATGAAATATCTCGAAACGCGAGAACTTCTTAATGACCGGCAGTACGGTTTTCGTAGCAACAGGTCCACAAGTGATCTGATGGCATGTCTCACCGAAAAGTGAAACCAAAGCGTACATCAATCTGGCGAAAGCAAGATAGTTGCACTTGACATTTCTAAGGCATTTGACAGAGTTTGGCGTCATCAATGGATTAGAAACTACGAGTACCTTTCGGAACGTTCAATTCAAGTTGTCTTGAATTGTTTCAAATCTGATATTCGCAAAATAAATGCTGGTGTGCCCCAGGGCTCCGTTCCGTCTCCGACACTCTTTTTAATTTTCATCAACGATCTCTTGTCTGCTACTTCTGATCCAATATATTCCTTTGCTGACGACAGTACTCTCTGATTTCCATATTCGTTAGCGGACTCACGTCCCTGCTCTTCGCCTGTAGAACAGAAACGGCAGCGTCTGCTGTCGTTAAAGCGAAATTTAAACACCCAGCCGTTATCCACGAATGACACTTGCATCGTCGAAACCGATAAACTCTCCATTCTCGGTATGTGTGTCAATGACAGCTTACGTTGTAATGACCACATATTCGGTGTCGTCAAAAACGCTGCGAAATGTCTAGGTTTCCTCAAGCTATGTAGGAAATATTTCACCTTCTCCGCATATAAATAAAAGCCTGACTTCTTTAGATCGTTAAAATGTTTTCGTAAACGAACTATCAATGGAGTGAAAAGTGACCTCCTTGGGAATTAGAATTTTTTTTTTTTTTTGATACACTTATTCCAGCGATTTTCCAACTTCTTGATCCCGTCCGAAAAGTAATTTTCCGGAAGGTCTGCAAAATACTCGTCCCTGGTGTCGATGATTTGCTCGCGTGAGCTGAATTTTTTTTTTGACGAGCCATCTTTTGAGATTTGGGAAGAGATAATAGTCTGAGGGATCTAAATCCAGTTACCAATCGACGCCAAAAGTCCGCTCAATTCTGCATCAGTCCAAACACTCTTTCGAAGTGCTCTCGCGTTCGTGTTTTTGGTCAAAAGTGAGCATTCGCGGCACCCAGCGGCAGGATAGCTTTTTCATATGCAGAATATTGCCCAAAATATGGCGTGTGCGCTCAGTACTAATCTTTGTGGTATCTGCTAGCCCGCGCACCTTCACTTTCCGGTCAGCTAACACCATTTCATGTATTTTTTTGACATTGCCCTCTGTAACCGCATCGGAGGGCCTGCCGTTGCGGACTTAATCGGTAGTGGAGTTGCGGCCACCACGAAACTCTCGAAACCAATATTTGACGGTATAATCTGACTGGAGCATTAGCCCCATAATGTTTATCCAACTTTTCTTTTATTTCCTTCACCGTTTTGCCTCTCAAAAAATAATGTTTTATGAGAGAACGAGAATCGTTTTCGTCCATACTCAACATGATGCCAAACACGTCAGCAACAATCAGCTGTCAAAGCAAAACTAAAGACAGTATCGCACTGAAATTTGGCATGTCTGCCTAAATATGAACGGACTTCAAGGCACCATAACCGTTTTTGCAGTAGCTGCGCATTCTGGCGGTCAAGGAGGTCACTTTTCGTTCCATCTAGTATTCGAAGTCTATTGAGGTGAAACGGGCATAGACGACGTCAACCACGGCGTCCTAATATTGCTCTTAAAATTTAAGTGTGGAACTGAGTACATGCAATTTACAGGATACTAAGTAAAACTACTGCTACTAGGTATCTAAAATTCTAACTTTGTGTAATTATTTTCTATTTAATTTACTCTTCCTAACGTTGTAAAATATTTCTGTAGTAACAATCAATTAAAAGAAGTAGACAAGTTTTAACTAGGTTTTTGAACCCTTCAACTTTTGCAGCGACTTTCCTAGATGTTTTGCTCGTAACATCGTACTCATAAAGCCTGTTGAAAAGCCTTGTAGAATTTACTAGCGCATAATATACGAGTACTTAATATTTAATAGGTTACTCGAGTTAAAAATCTCAATTTATTAACGCTTAACAAGTTATGTACCGGTATACCGGTATATGTATACATATTTTCCAGTTACCCGTTAAGAACTCTTAAATTAACAAAAAGCAGTAAAAACAAGAACAAGATTTACATTTTTGTTTTCGTATTTAGGATCAGGTAAGGAATGCCGTATTGACTTGGATCGCTATTAAACTAAAGCATCTGTTGTGTTGTCATCCAATGTTATATAACGTTCAATGCGGATTACGACGAAAAAAGGTTGAAAACCGCCCCCCCAGACACCGGTGAATTAATTAAATGATTTCCACTTAATTGTTGTACAGAAAATCAATGAATAACTAACATTCAATAATAATTTAGATCCCCTCAAGTCTTTGTACTATCAAGATGAAAGTCTCAAAACACAGAAAAAATCCCCCAAATTCTTAGAAAACCCAAGAGAAATTCCACAACAGGTAAAGTAATTTTTTAAGGTTTTCCCCCGGCTCCAATGGTATGTCATCCGAAAGTCAGTATTGACAAGTGCCCACCTGCTTCAGAAAACATCGTTATTCTCCTGCTGAAGACTTCTGCTCGGAAGTACTTCACATAAAAAAATACAAAAAAAATTAAAAAATATTTATAGTACTCGTAGATGTTTTTTTTTTTTTTTTTTTTTTTGTACATCTTGTAAATTACACAAAATAAATATTATTTACAGAGTACTGTAGGTGATAGAGTAGGTATTTGATTGGTTATTTGTTGCAATCATTTGTTATCGTTGAATTATTTATTTGGTTCATGTTAACGACATACAAATATTTGCTTGTTTGAAGTTTTTTTTTTTAAATTGAGCAATGCTCAAAAATAACATCACGTTGACGATATCATCATTGTTTGCGGTTTGCTTAAAATCTGGCACATAGGATGCCAGATCGTATGTATCTACATATGAGTCAGTTTAGTAAAAGTACAAAAAGTTTGAATAGATTATCCAGATATTCATCTGGAAGTTAAAACAAATACAAGTCACCTTGAATAATTCAGAGATCAGTGGATCAGGGGATAAAATATGATGGATGCGAGTGCTTGTATTGTGATGAGGATGTTGGGGTACCTTCAAAATCTCGGTACGAGCATATCTTTTTATTGAGTTGTTAAGTTGACTACGAGTGTTTGTTTTAAAAGAGCATAGTATAACTATCTTCCTGTCTTCCTGTATTAACTGTTTAAATATGAACGTGACATATGGTGATGGAGCCAGTAGTCGGCCTCAAAATTCAGTTGTTAGAGATTTGAATATATAATTTTGTTTATCTGATTATTTGGAATGTCTAAATTTTAAAATGTTTGATTTTTTTAGTGGACTTGCCATTAAAAATAAACTATTCTCAAAAATTGAATTGAAACCGTGAATGTGGTGAAGTCGGCCCCATAAACTCCAGAAGTCGGCCACACAAGTCTGCAGTAATCGGCAACAAATTTTAAATTCTATATTTTTAATTTCTTGACCAAGATAATTAAAACCGTCATAAACAATTTAAACATTTATTACAAAATTGATTGCAAGGTACATACGAGGGGCGATCAAGATATTCTCGGTATGGGGGTGAAGCTGTGGTTGCATATATAAATTGACTTATTTATCAAGTAACACTATTATTTTAGTGCATTCATGTAAAATTTCATATAAATGTGATTATTAATTCGCGTTTTATCTCTAGTTAAACAGAATCATAATGGCAACTGAGGCGATGATGGTGAAAATTGAGCATCGCGCTGTAATAAAATTTCTCACTAAGCAAGGAAAAAGTCAAAAAACTATTCATGAAGAGATGGTGGCTGTTTACCAGGGTTCCGCACCTTCATTATCAACTGTGCAAAAGTGGTCAAGTGAGTTCTAGAGAGGCAGAGAGAGCATTGAGGACGACCCCCGCTCCGGCGCCCCGGCTACTGCTTGTACGGGAGAAAGCATCAAAGAAGTCGAAAAACTTGTTCTTGAGGATGCCCGAATAAAGGTAAAAATGATGGCAGAGATCACCAAGCTTTCAATTGGTACCATTCACACCATTCTTCATGACCATCTTAACCTTTCAAAGGTCAGTGCAAGGTGGGTGCCACGAATGCTCACAGCGCCTCAGATAAAAAGTGAGAATCGTATGCTGTAGAGAGCTTTTGGAGATGTGTAGTGAGAACGCGGACGGTGTTATGGATCGAATTGTTACTGGGGACGAAACATGGGTCCACCACTATGACCCTGAAAGCAAACAAGAGTCCATGCAGTGGCATAAAAAAGGAACAGACCCCCCGAAGAAGTTCAAAGTCACTCCGTCTGCCCGAAAGCTCATGGCCACAGTTTTTTGGGACTCAAAGGGAATCTTGCTCATTGAGTACAAAAAAAAAGGTGAAACCATCAACGCCACATCCTACGCTTCCACTTTGCATAATTTGCGGGAGGAAATTAAAAAGAAAAGACGGGGTAAACTCGCAGCGGGTGTGTTGCTTCTTCATGACAACGCTCCTGTTCACACGGCGCGAGTTTCCAAGGCTGCTGCGCGAGATTGTGGTTTCGAAGAAATCCAACACCCACCCTATAGTCCAGACCTTGCCCCTAGTGATTATATCCTGTTTCCGGATTTGAAAAAATGTCTTCGTGGAAAAAGATTTTCGGATGATGAAGAACTCAAGTCGGTATTTTGCAGAGAAAGAGGAAATTTATTATTTTGAGGGTTTAAAAAAGCTTATCTCAAGATGTAACAAATGCATTGATGATAGGGGAGATCATATTGAAAAATAAAAACAATTTAAATTGAATTCGCATTTTCCTTCATATCGATACCGAGAATATATTGAACGCCCCTCGTAGTATAGCACTTTCTTATATATTGGGTATATAAGTTAATTCGTGCGGTTTACTAAGAGATGGCGTAACTTGTATTATTCCTTTGTTATTACTCCATTGGAACATGCGTTGGAAAGCTACTGTCATTGTACGTCATTTCAGTATATGTCACTCATTTGAAGCGTAAACAACAATAATTTTTTTTCACTCAAATATGTCGAACTTTGTGCCTAAAAAAGTGTTTTTGCGGGGAGTTCTTCTTCATGAAGAAAACTGCTGCCGAAAGTCATTGTATTTTCGTGGAAGTTTATGGTGAAGATGAGCTAGCTGAGCGAATGTGCCAAAAGTGGTTTGCACGATTTAAAAGTGGTGATTTTGGCTTGGAAGACGATGAACGTCCTTGGCAGCCAAAAAAGTTTGAAGATGAAGAACTGGAAGCATTACTCTTCATAGATTGTTTTTGGGTGTCACTCAAGCAGCCATTTCAAAACGTTTAAAAGCAGGGAAATTGGGTTCCACATGAACTCAAGCCGAGTGACGTCGAAAGGCGGTTTTGCATGTCCGAAATGCTGCTGGAACGCCATACATATTTGAATTGATACTGAACCGCTGGTAGTGTTTTCTAAATTTGTGGACTTGCCTAAGTAGGGTAGACCGGGGACAATTGTAACACTCGCAATATGTCACAAACTGTAACTGTAAATTCTCTCTCACAAGCCCAGTACATGCTTCTGCATACGAGGGCGGGTCAATAAGTCCGTGACTTTTGGATTAAAAACACAGATTTTTTGATAAAAAAATAATTTTATTTTTCAACGTAGTCTCCCTTGAGCTCTATACACTTTGTCCAACGCTTCTCCAATTTTTTTATCCCTTCCAAAAAAAAATGATTTGTCGAGGTCCTCAAAATAGGCCTTTGTTTGCGAGATGACTTCATCATTGGAGTCAAATCTTTTTCCACCAAGCCATTTCTTCAGGTTTGGGAACAAGAAGTAGTCGCTCGGAGCCAAATCTGGAGAATAGGGATGGATGAGGGAGCAATTCATAGCCCAATTCATGGATTTTTGCCATGGCAACTGCACATGTGTGCACCCTTGCATTGTCTTGGTGGAAAAGAACTTTTTTCTTGGCCAAATGAGGTCGTTTTTTTTTTTCAAATCGTCATTGAATCGGTCCAATAAGTTGGCATAATATTCCCCATTGATTGTTCTTCCCTTTTGAAGGTAGTCAATGTGGATTATCCCGCGTGCATCCCAAAAAACAGTCGCCATAACTTTATTGGCTGACAAACCCACCTTGGCCTTCTTTGGCGCCGATTCACCCTTAGAAACCCACTGTTTTGACTGTTGTTTGTTCTCTGGTGTGTTGTGATGGATCCATGTTTCGTCCACGGTTACAAAACGGCGCAAAAACTCCTCCATTTTGCGATTAAACAACGCCAAACAAACCTTCCTGTGAAGTTGTTACACGATTGCGTTAGTGGTCGACTGTGAGCAAACGCGGCACCCATCTTGCGGAAAGCTTTCTCATGCCCAAGTGATCATTCAAAATTGAAACCACTGAGCCATGCGACAGACATCCCTACGGCTTCCACAATCTCTGGCACTTTCAATCTTCGGTCGGCCAACACCATATCGTGAATTTTTTCGATTGTTTCGGGTGTAGAGACCTCAACTGGGCGTCCAGGACGTTCGGCATCTTCAGTGCTTGTACGGCCACAACGAAATTCAGTAAACCACTTTTTTACCATTGAAATCGATGGTGCAGAGTCCCCATAGTATTTATCAAGCTTAGCCTTGGTCTCGGTAATGGTTTTTTTTCGCAAGAAATAATGCTTAATAAGCACACGAAATTCACTTTTTTCCATTTTCTCTTCAAATTAGTGAGTAGTCTGATAAAAAATAGCTGTCAAACACAAACTAACTGACGCAGCAAGTTTAAATTTTGACAGGAGTCAACTGACAGATGCTTGTTGACAGGAGCAGTGTTGCTGTTTCAGTAAAGAGGTCAGAAATTCAAATTCAGGACTTATTGACCCGCCCTCGTACATACGAGTATATGTTAATTATGGCGGGCCATCGCCATAGCTAAGGATAAGGGGAAAGAGTTATCACCGAATTGTCCATCCCCTTCCAGTTTAGTTTCGGGGGAAATACTGTAAACTGCACATTTCAACTTACTATGAATAAATATAAAATCAAATGCATCGCCAATCCACTGCAATTGCAGTAAAGTTCGAGTAAGGTTCCTTTCTTAGATATTTCTACTGCAAATATAAATCGCATGCCTGTAATTTCCTTGAAGAATGCGTCCATTAATAATCCGTTGAGGATACTCGTACTTACATCAATTGTGCCATCATGTCGGCGTCTTCTTGTGGGTTGGATATTTTTCCATATTTTTTATTTAATATAACATTTATTAGCATTTATTTTCAACAATCATAGTCACTTAATTTATTTTTGTTATTTGTTTTTTTTCTGTTCTTTTCTTGCAGCTGCTGGTCATGAACACAGCCATGGATGCAGTTCCGAATCTTCTGAGCCAAGTACAGACAGCTCAAAGTCACTGTCGGGTCATTCTCATTCACATGTTGATCATTCACATGATGTAGACTCCACCGATGCTCACGCCCGTAGCCTGGAGCAGCAGATAAAAATTCTACGGGATGCATCCGCCAGTCTTAAGGATATTTTGACTAAATCTAACAAATAGCCAAACAAAACTGTTTAGCTTAAGAAAAAATATCCTCTAATTGATTGCCATTCTTTTTTTTATAGATATATTAGTTCCAAAAAAAGTGTTTAATCCTTGTATATAAAAGGATACACACCATAGCGCAAGCCTTGTGAGAAGGCAATCTTCTTCTTTTTTATTTATACATACATATTTGCACGTACACATTTAAATTATTCACATAAGTCAAACATCAATCTACAAAAAAAAAAAAAGGAGAAAACTTTTTCTTTTTTTGTATTTTTGTCAAGTATCAAATAGAAAAGGAATATGTAGAACTTTGTTAGAAAGAAGATGGAGAACTAAAATATTTGCGAAATGTCCACAAATATTCGAACTGAGATGTGAGTCGATCAGATGTGAACCTCTATCGGGTTTTTGTCCAAAGTTTCATGTCAAAAATAAAACAAAATATATTTAATTGTAATTGTTGTTTTGATTTATTAAACTACCGAATAGGCAGCATAATTTGAGATTCCACAGAGATTTTTACCTTTTCGAATGCGCATGTAACCATCTTCGCCCCATTGTTCACCCCACCAGTTCTTAAGAATCCAATAGTCGTGTCCATATCCTACTACTAGCATGGCATGATTAACTGTAGACGCTGAACATCCTTCATCATCATAAATTCCATCACTGTAAAGGTCAAATCTAATTGAATATGATTGCTTCATTAATCAGTGGTGGCTGTCATGGTACCTATATAATTGAAAAGTCTTTGGCGTCGCATTTATAGAAATTGCAACTGGTCCTATATGTGCCACAGCTGCTTGAATAGCATCCTCGTCATGAGGAGGAAGTATAGCCCATGAACTTACATTGACTACAGCCAGTTCGGGTACGAATTGGCATTTGCCTTTCTAAAAAAGCAGTTAAAATATGCATGGAAATTAAAAAAATAAGATATTCCAAACCTTAGCAGCATATTTGTAGTCTTTATCACGCATAATACCTCCGGCAGACTGGAGGTATCTTAATGTACTTCGTAGAGATCCACCGGTACATCCTTGATTACCAAATGAGACACTGCAATCGACAATTTGCTGCGGACTAGTTCAACCACATAACAAAGAAAAAACACACAAAACGAATCAGGAACAGATAGAAATTATTTGGAAATTTCACCGCTGACTTACCTCAAACTCAAGATCCTGCCAGTTCTCTTGAATACCTGACCCTCAATACTTTGTGCTATACTGTAAGCATAGCAAGAGCCACAAGTTCCTTGATTATTTGCTTTCGTTATAAAACCCTTCTCCCGCCAATCCAAACTTTCCGGAATCTTATGGAATAGTGACGATCCAACAATATCTGACATCAAATCCAGTGCTTCGAATCGCTTACTTCGAACTAAACGCAAAAACTTCTTTAAATATGAATTGTTGTTCTGCATTGAAATATTTAACCAAATTAAAGTTATTAACTACTTTTACTCGTACCACATGAGAAATTACCAAATCCGTCAGAATGTTCGGTCTCAGCCGAAAGGAGCGTTTACCACGTTTGTAGAGCTTATTATGCTCGCGAATAATCTGAACATTTTCCTGATACGCAAGACGTGATCGAAATTCTTCAAAGAAATGCGGATAACTTTTGTTTGACAAACCCTTAAATGAAAAACAATCAAAATATTAATCAGAAGATTACATTACGTCATGGATGCTTACTTTGTATTCATCGAAACTGTCGTATTCTATCACTCTGCCATCTTCCTTGATATAACTTTTGGCTAGATGAAATAAAAGCATTAACACAAGGATACCGTGCCATGTTTGTGATTGCATTTGTGGAACGCTGCTGGAATTGTTCTCTTGTTAAAATCGCTTAAAATACTAACGTTGACCATGTCAATGTTTTGCAGTAACCAGAAACTGGGTCACTCTATGCAATGTGCTTTCGAAGCATCAGCATTTGGTCGGCCAGGTGTTGTTTATATTTTAAATAAAAACATCGGGCATTACACTGTGTAGAATGCAACATACAAACTAATGTACATACATACAGTGTGGTGCAAAACATATCGGATTTGTATCGAACATTTTTCTTTGGTGAATTTTAGACAACAGAAAGAATCTAAGTAAAATCTGTGTTGTCAATTTCAGAAAACTTATTGCATAAGTTTACAAATAAAAGAAAAGAAAGGTTTTGCGATAATATGTTTTATTATAAAAAAAAAAAAAACTTAACTTAACTTGGTAACGGCCTGTAGAAAACATACTGGATTTTTGGTATACTTAATATTGTATCCAGTAACCGTTGTTTTGTAAGACCTCGTCGCATCTTTTAAGCACGGACGACACTAGATTCTCAAAAATTTTTTTAGTAACGTCATAAATGCGTTTTTGGATGGGTGCATCTTTGACCCTACCCGTCCTTTTAAAATGGCCCACAACTTCCCGATAGGGTTTAGATCGGGCGATTGAGAGGACCATTCCAACACATCAAACCCAACGCAGTGCCATCTTCTCCTCAGTGTATGGTAGCCTTACGGATTCCTGCATTCCCCTGTAATCTAATAACACTAATCTCATGTATTGGTCCACATCCCGCACCAGAAAAACATCCCCACACTATAATTGGGTTTCCTCCATGCTTCACAGATGGACAACAAGGTCGTGACTGAAGACGTGTCCCCTTTTTTCGTCTAACATGAATACTTCCATCGCAAGCAATCAAGTTGAACTTAGTCTCGTTGCTAAAGAGTACAGTTTTCCACTTCGTTGCTGACCAATTCAATTCAATTTCTTGCGAATTCCAGTCTACGAAACGATTAGCGTTAGCAAAATAATCAAAGACTTATTAGAGGAATAAAATTGTACCTTTTTGGTCCATGCTTAGCAGAAAGTAGGGACTTTTTCGCTTAATGAAAAGAACAAAAAATCAGCTTCTCTTAAACGCCTGCGTACGGTGTTTGTTTCAATTGAAAGATTGAGCTCACTAACAGTGTGTATTGAAGCCAAGAAAGGATCGTTAAGAATCATTTTCTTAATTTGCCGATCGGTTCGGAGTGTACTTTTCCTGAGACGTCCTCCATTCCGAAACTTTTTTATAATGCCACACAATGGCATTGAGTTGAGCTACAATTTTTGGCAAAACTCTAAAAATAATGATAGCAATGCCTTATTCAATAGGTTTTCTTAAATTGCCAAACAAGCGTACTGTATTCCTGTCCCCCCTAGAAGTCTTCAATGGAAAATGTTCAGGAAAAATCCGATATGTTTTGCACAACACTGTATATACACTCCACTAAGAACTTTTGCCATTGCTTAAATTTCATGACGCTTTTGTACTCCGTCTGTGCGATAGTTACGGATACCTAACTATGCAACTTTTGTAGATGAAACATTTAATTGTAATCCGGAAGCACATACGAGTTGGTATGTGGTTTCATTCCAAAAAGGTAAGGCAACATTCCGTTAAGTGCAGGAGGATCGTGGCAAGTCTCCTTTTTTATAAGGACAACGATTTTTTCGTATCTACTATATTAGGCTGGAGTATAGCACACAAGAACTTGGGAAGAAGCAGAGTAGAGTCAATGTCCAGTCACATATATACATATGTTACAGGGCTGATTCTAGATCTGGCATCTACACCACGAGCATAGGTTGCAACTAACCCAGGATTTGCACATACGAGTTAAACTAGTACGGTTTATATGTGTAAGTGTATTTATACGCGAGAGAGCGAACTGGTAGCCATTAGTAGCTTTAATAGCAGAAAAATTTTGCCTGCGTATAGGCTACTACTTGGCATGCTAGTAAAACAAAACTAACACCGTGTTACAACCTTACCATTGTAGTTTAACTCGCGTGTGTAAGCCCTAGGCCAAGTAACTTTTCCTGCACACACGAAGCCTAACCGAACAATTTACGGTCTTTAGCATGAAGGTGGCCAAGCTAATTAGTGTACTGGTCGAATGATTTCACATCTTATAGGTTACGGTTAGGTTGGTAAAAGAAAAGTATCTATGGACATACAAAGTAACGATAAATAAACCAGAGGAAGTGTTGCACAACTAAACACATGTATAGTATGTATGTAGTTGGAATGCGGAGGTAAGATGACACATATGTGCATAGTGTTTGTACGCAGGCATGTACAATTTACCAGCCTAAGGCAGCGTATGACAGCGAGTGTATCTCAAGCTTACAAACCAGATTTGATGTCGAAAGTCTTCATTTTAGAACTACGACGACACATTTGAATGATGACTCAGAGTTCTTTGTTGGAGTTTATTGAAACGACTTTGATGGTTCGCCAATTGGTTTTAATGAGCTTAACATACGCTGCCGTTCCCATTCTACAGCCGATGAGCAGGGGACGTGCGTCCGGAAACGAATATGAAAAGCAGAGAGTACTGTCATCAGCAAAGGAATATATTGGATTAGAAGTAGCAGACAAGAGATCGTTGATGAAAATTAAGAAGAGTGTCGGAGACAGAACGGAGCCCTGCGGCACACCAACGTTTGTTTTGTGAATATCAGACTTGAAACTGATTGTGACTGGTATTTGATCAATGTCTCGGGTAATGTTGGCTTTCAATTCCGCAATCATAGCCGGCTTATCCATGTACACTTTTTTTTATATAATTAGCACGCGCTCAAAAACTTGTGTACCCTTAAAATGTATGTACACAGGGCGGGCGATGGAAATTTAGGGAGGAAGAAAAGTGAGGTACCGATGTACATTGGTCTTAAATATTTGCAAGTTATAACGACCAGGAAATAGAGACCTCAGCAGGGCATTCCATAAGCTAGTTGTACGGCTTAGGAATGAATCACGTCCCAAAGTAATTTGGACTTTACGTAGCCCCAAAAGAAAAGGATTGGGGATATGATGTCACATGATCTAGATGGCCAAATCATCGATCAAAAGCGTGAAATTAACTGTTGACCGAATGGTTCTCGCATGGTTTCATGGACTGTGTGACAAGTCTTGTTGAAACCTAATTTCGGCCAGACCACGGGCTTCGATTTCGGGCAGAAAATAGTCCGTTATCATGGCGCAATAACAGGTGTCATTCACAGTACGTTCCGGTTGGCTTCAGTTTTCAATAAATATGGATCGATGAATTCACCAGCCCATAAACCATATCAAACCGTTGTTTTGTGTGGATGTAATGTTGAACCTCTTCAGGTTGCTCCACGGCCCAAATACGGCTATTTTGCCTATTGACGTAGCCATTAAAAAAGAAATGGTGAACAAAATTTTGGCCGGAAACTGTGGATCTTATTGAAGCTTTTCAAGAGGCCAACGACTGAAACGGTGACAATTCGGAAAGTCGCTCGGTTTCCGTACTCCGCTACTGCCGCTATATTTTCTTCACTACGTGGTAGAATGTGGTCTATTTGTTCGCGTATTATCCAATAATGAAAATTGGCTTTCAAATTTTTCGATGGCATAACGAATTGTGCGTTCGGTAGGCCGATTATGTAGACCATAGGTTGCTCTAAGCACACGCAACACATTCCTCAAAGAACGGTGGTTTTCGTAATCCAGCTGAATAGTTTGTAGACGCTATGCCGGACAAAGTTTGTATTTAGACCACCCGTTATGTATGTATGGATGTACTTATGAGGAAACAATAAGCAAAACGGCATGAGTCTGATATAGCAAATAATTGCTGCATACTTTCGGTACACTCGACTCTGTCGCTTCGCTAAGGGTATGGGTGTTTTCAAAAACGTCGTACTAACTAAAGGCTAAACTATAATAGAAGATGGTTGCGGACGTACTCTTCCGCAACTGTGCGAATACACTCAATTTGTATTGTTCGACCAAAATACCTTTTCGCTTCGATTCGTTCGGTTTTCGGTCACTTTTACTCACTTACGAAACGAAGCGAATTCATTCGCTCTTTCGTACGAAAAAATGACATTTGACTTAAGTCAGCTGTGTAAATTGAAAGTTCCAAGTTCGTAAACAAAGAAATTTCGTTTTGTTTGTAAGGTAAATGCATTTACAATTAATATAATTATCATTTAAAAGAATACATAATTGTTTTTAGATTTTATTTAAATATTTAAGAAGAAAATAAAGAAAATGGCGGCTTGTGCAGAGGACTACGATTTTCTTTCGTAGCTAATTAACCTTGTTCAGCAAAATAATTTACAAACTTAACAAATAGAAGCTCGAGATGTATGAAAAGAACCAACATCAAAAATTGCGGTTACAGGAAAAAATTTTGACCACCAAGATAGAGGAAAACCGTATAAGACTCCTAGAGGTAGAAACTCGAAAGTTTTAAAAGTTTCTTTTCAATTTTAGTTTAAAGATTGAAATGTTCCTTGGCATTAAGTACTTGCTCATCTTCACTTTCCGAATCAAAAAAATATCATTTTTAATGCAATTTTAACTTTAATAAACGACTTTATTTTGAAGATAATCATTTGACATTTCGCTTAATAGTTCACAATGACATTTTTAAGTGGAAGTCACAATGAAACTCGTCTCAAATTTCGTGCTAAAAATGATTTGTTTCGAGTTGGCCGACGATCGACAATCCTCGATTGTATTAAGTTATGTGCTGGCACCTCAGATAATGTCTCCGAACATACGACTTGCGCAAACTGCGTTATCGAACAGATTGCTAATGTACGAGGGCTTTTTGACTGCTACTTACCTACCTGCTACCTGCTACTTTTAAGTTGACAGTCGTTTGAGTGAGTCGATGTGAGTGTTTTTTGTGAAAATGCAAGAAATTAAGTATCGAGCTGTTATTAAATTCTTGTTTTTGAAAGGCAATACGCCTAAGGACTGAAACGAATAAAATCTGTAAATTTTAATACGGGCTATACTTCCAATGCGTAAAAATTGCAATCCCATTTTGTACCCAAATTAGCCTGTATATTCTATAGTTTGAGTGCGGTTTAAAATATGAGTCAAGAGGAACGCCGTAAAAAAAATCATCGACAAATGGCTCGAAAATACTTCGCGTCCAAACCATTTCATCGCAAAAAATTTAAACATAGCACGCAGTACAGTAGATTCTGTTATTAAACGATATTTGGAGACGTTGACAGTTAAGCGAAAACAGAAAAATGAAGCTAAAAGTGGAGCACATGATACAAATTTGGACAGGAAAATAGTGGGTACCATCGTAAAAAACCGGACTATGTCATCCAGAGATGTTGCTCGGAAATGTAATACCAACCAAACAATGGTACAAAGATCTAAAAAACGTAACGGTCTAAAAACACGAAAAAAAAAAAAAAAAAAACACCAAAAGTTACTGAAAAGAAAAAAAAAGTCATAAAAACACGAGCCCGAAACTTATGTCAAAGCCGACTTTACTACTCTTCCAGGTGAGCAGTTTTACAACTCGTTTGAAGCTGAGATTCTTCCGCAATCAACAACATCGATTGGGATGGAAAAATTCGGGTCAAAATATCTCATTTGCCAATGTGGACACAGAAGCTCATCGTTTATTACAACGGGAACAATCAACGGAGAAGTGTACATTAACGAGTGCCTAAAAAAAAGCGCTTGATTCCTTTCTTAAACAAACACGAGGGTTCAACATTATTTTGGCCAGATTTACCTTCAGCTCACTATGCTCATGCGACGTTGAGCTTTCTTGTTGCTAAAAATGTCGACTTTGTCCCAAAAGACATGAGTCCACCCAATGTTCCACAGTGTCATCCCATTGCAAGGTATTGGGCTTTGGTCAAAGCTAAATTGAGGAAAAGTGAGCAGTGTACAAAGGACGTAAAAGATTTTAGTGCTAAATGGAAAAGAGCGTCCAAAAAGATCACGAATGTAACAGTCACCAACCTTATGAAGGACATTCGAAAGAAGTTGAGGAAAGAACGGGAACCCAAATAATTGTCTTTTTTCAATTTTTGTAATTACGAATGAATTTAATAAAAACAGAGTTTTAAAGCAAATAAAAAAAATTTACATGAATTATGAAAATATTTTTTTTTTTACTTTAAAGTTTAGAAATTTTATTCGTTTCAGTCCTTATGCAAATTAAAAATGAGTTGGGACTCTATGTATGGGGACTCTGCACCATCATTTTCCACAGTGAAATTTTGGCCAGCAGAATTTAAACGTGGCCGTAAGAGTTTGGGAGATGATGAACGTTCGGCACGTCCAAAAACTCCAACCACTGACGATAGCATTGCTAAAGTTCACCAAATGATGTTAGACGACCGCCGAATTAAAGTGAGAGAGATAGTAGAGGTTATGAAAATGTCCAAAGAACGTGTTTGTTACATATTAAATCAAGATTTAGGCATGAGAAAGCTGTCGGCGAGTTGGGTGCCGCGTTTGCTTACGTTAGACCAAAAACGTTTTCGAATGAACATTTCCAACGCTCTGTTGGCGCAGTTTAGGCGCAATAAATCCGAGTTTTGACGCCGATTAATTACTGTAGATGAAACTTGGATACACCATTATACGCCCGAAACAAAAATTCAGTCAAAACAGTGAACTGCAGAGGGCGAGCCGGCTCCAAAAAAAAAGCAAAAACTGTTTTTTCGGCTGGGAAAGTGATGGCGACTGTTTTTTGGGATAGTAAAGGAGTTATCTTAATCGAAGGCAGAAGGCAGAAATTGCGGAAAAACGGCCACATTTGCAGAAAAAGAAAATCCTGTTTCACCAAGACAACGCGCAGTCTCACACCTCAGCGGTTGCCATGGCGAAAATCCATGAATTACGGTTTGAAGTGTTTGACCATCCGCCTTATTCATCAGATCTAGCCCCAAGCGACTTTTTTCTGTTCCCTCTCATGTAAAAACTGCGCTCGGAGGACAGAGATTTTCGTCAAATGGGGAGGCAGTCACCTTCGTGAACAATTATTTTGCAAAGAAAAACGCCAAGTACTAGGATTAGAGAGATGGGAGCATCGTTGGGAGAAGTATGTAGAGTTACAAGGAGACATTGAAGAAAAAATGTCTTGTATCATTGTTCGGTCGGAAACTTTTCAGGCAACACTCGTAGTGTGATTTTATGTTTGCGTTTAGCAACAAACGACTGCTGCAGCTTGCATTTAAGAACATTCTGCAATCGCATTTTTGACGCAGATGAAGTTTTGATTTGTAAATTACGGTAAATGCCGAGACAACGAGAAGACATCACACTATGAGGCAGAGCTATTCTAAAGAAACATCAACAACGAAAATATAGTATCCCCCCCCCCCCCCCCCTCCTCTGCAGAGAAATAATGGAGTTCTATTCTTGTTTTTTTTTTTTTTTTTTTTTTTTAAGTTGTTTAAGTTTTTTTTATTGATGCTTATTTTATTTATACATATATATTTACATACATACACACACATACAGTGCATATATATGTATATAAATATATGTGCGCGCTGTTTTTTTTTACATTAATATCTCACCTAATTATAAATTCTTATTAAAGGAAAAACAAAGAAAGAAAAAAAAAAAAAAACAAAAAAAAAACGTTTTTTTAAAAATTTCATCGGTTTTTGTTTTTGTTTTTTTTTTTCTTTAAATTTTCCTACGACTCGAAAACTTAATAGAATATTTCTTGTTTAGCAGCAGTGGCAACAATATTGTAGCAGCAATGCGTGGTAGCTCTGTTTTTCTTGGTTGAAATCATTTTTGTTTTGTTACTTATTTGCAATGTAAAAAAGTTGTTACCTACGTTTTTTTTTGTTTTTGTTTTTGTTTTGTTTTGTTTGCTTGTTTGTTTGTTTGTTTATGTCTTCCTCTTTTTTTTTTTTTTGTTTCCATATTTACAATTACACTTATTTATTTATAAAAAATGAATAACTCGACTGTGTTAGGGGCAATTACAAGCCAAGTACATATTGGATACGTGTCTACAGCCTAAGGACAACATTAAAATAAAAAAAAAAATAAAAATGAAATAAAAAGTTCAGTATTATGTCAAAACAATAGTTTTCTAATTTTACTTATATACCATATATAGTATATAGTATGCCTGCAATCTGCAATTTTATATGCACTCCATATTGTATATGCAAAATTTATTTATGTATCATCTTAACGAAATAAAAAATTCAAAAAAAAAAAAATAAACGAAAAACAAAAACAAAACAAAACCGAATCAATTTTACGTGCATTCATAGTCATAATCAAATAACAATATAGTTCAATTAGAAATTGTTTTTTTCATTTTCGTTTTTGTATTTTGTTTTGTTTTGTTTGCTTTCATCATATGACCACACTGCTTTTTGTATGCCATAAGCATATTAAGTGTACATGCATACATATAGAATTTATTCCTAATTACTTTTGAAAACTAAAATAATATTTTACAAAAATAGATATTTATATGTATGTATATGTATGTATGTATTGCTTCCCTCAACACTTTTCATTAAGTCGTATAAAGAAATTTTGTGTTTTTTTTTTTTTTTTTTTTTTTTTGAACTTCTTTTTGCATCCAATAACGAGCTTTGCTTATTATTAGTTTATTATTATTATTATTTTTATTATTATTGTTATTATTATTATTATTTTTATTATTTTTCGGTTTTTATTTTTGTGTCTTGCTTATTTCTATATATAATTTTGTTTGCTTTCAAAACGAAAATGTAATTTTCCTTTTTTCCTACAAAACTATTATCATCAACTATTTACACAGAGGGATAACACTTTCTATATATATATATATATATATATATGTATATACACATATATGCACATATGTATATATATATATATATATATATATATACATTTATACATATAAATTGCATTTATATATTCAGAATATAAGAGTTAAAATCTATGTTTAAAAGTGAACTTAAAAATTTTCTTACGTTTTCTTCTATTTTTACCTACACTCCTCCGGTATCATTAATCGATTAAACCATGTCCTTAATTAAAATCCCGTTAACCAAAAATACAAAAAGAAAAAAAAAAAAAACATAAAAATCCACAAAACAAATAAAATTTAAAGTTCGTTCTCAATTTCAATTTCAATTTCAATTTCGAAAAAAAAAAAAAAAAAATTTAAACAAAATACAAATTTTAAAACTAATGAATAAAATCTATTATGTATTAGTTTTATTTTGATTATAGCAAAAACAAACAGTTTGTTTAATTTATTTTGTATGTTTTTGTTTCTTGTTTCTTGTTTGTTTTTTGTTTTGTTTTTTTTTTTATCTTTAATCTAAATGAGGAAAGCAGAAATAAAAGAAATAAACGAAACAACTTAACAATTTTGTTTTTTTTCTTTTTTTTTGTAACAACGTGTGAATTTTTTTTTTGTCCAGTAAACAATTTTCTTAAAAAAAAAAAAAAAAGTCCACCAAAATCAGTTAATTCCTTATATTAAATATATGTATATATATTTTTTTTTTATTTATTTACAGGATACGCGTGTATTAAAACACGTTTTATTTTTTTTGCAATTTTTTTTTTTTTTTTTTTTTTAAATTTAATTTTTAATTTTTTTATATTTTTTTCATTTTTCGTTTTTTTTTTTTTTCCTTTTTGTTTTAGTAGTAGTAGTAATTATTTAATACATTTCCCTAACTAGAAAGTAAAAAAAAAATTATCTCTATTTAAGGGATGCGAAAAATATAGGTTTATCTCTATATGTGTATGTATGTTTATGTAACAAGAAAAAAAAAAAATTAAAATGGTTTTATATAACAAAACAAATGTGTTCGAATAGAAGAAAAACAAAAAAAAAAAATAATTTTTTTATTCCATTGCGTACAGTAAAAATTGTGTCCGATTTTTGTTTTTCGAGTTTCCTTCTTTATACATGTTTTAGTTTTAGTTTTAGTTTTAGTTTTTTTTTTTTATCTGTTTGTGAGGAAAAAAAAATAAAATAAAACGGATAACTACTTTGATAATAAAAATAAAAAGGAGAAATTGTGTAAACATATAACAAAATTCATGCTTTAATCTTCGCAAAATTCACAATAATTATCCATAATAGGTTGGTAGTTATATTTGCCAGTGTATGTATATTAGGAAGTAGAGATAATTTTGAAATCCAAATAAGTATTGGCAAATAATGTATTTGTATTTTGAAGTGGTGTTTATTTTAACATACATTTGTGTTTAGTAAAGATATAATAAAAAATATCTTAATTGGATTTCATGTTAATTAGTTTCGTCACTCGTTTCACCGCTCATTAACTGATTGAAGAATGGATTCAATCCTTTAACAGCAACACCTGAAAATTAACAAAACAAAAAAAAAAAAACAAAACAAAAACATTAATAAATAAAAATATAGAAATATGGTAAGTGCATGAGTAAAAATTAAGCATTCTATTGGGTCTAGAGATGACGTAACTTGTATTATTCCATTGGAACATGCGTTGGAAAGCTACTGTCATTGTACATCATTTCAGTATATGTCATTCATTTGAAGCGTAAACAACAACAAGCGTAAACTTGCGGGGAGGTCTTCTTCATTACTTTAATATGAAGAAAACTGCTGCCGAAAGTCATCGTATTTTGGTGAAAGTTTATGGTGAACATGCGCTAGCTGAGCGAACGTGCCAAAAGTGCTTTGCACGATTTAAAAGTGGTGATTTTGGCTTGGAAGACGATGAACGTCCTGGGCAGCCAAAAAAGTTTGAAGATAAAGAACTGGAAGCATTACTCTATGAAGATTCTTGCCAAACACAAGAAGAGCTCGCAGAATCTTTGGGTGTCACTCAAGCGGCCATTTCAAACGAAATTGGGTTCCACATGAACTCAAGCCGAAAGACGTCGAAAGACGGTTTTACATGTCCGAAATGCTGCTGGAACGCCACAAAAGGAAGTCATTTTTGCATCGGATTGTTACTGCCAAGCGCAAAAAATCATATGTGAAACCCGGCGCGAAGGTAATGCTCTGTATTTGATGGGATCAGATGGGTGTGCTGTGTTATGAGCTGCTAAAACCGGGTGAAACCATCAATGGGCAACGCTACCGAACACAATTAATCCGTTTGAAGAGAGCAGTGGTCGAAAAACGCCCGGAATATGCGACCAGACACGAGGCAATAATTTTCCATCATGACAACCGCTCGGCCCCACGTTGCCATTCCGGTTAAGAACTATTTGGAAAACAGTAGATGGGAAGTCTTACCCCACCCGCCTTATTGCCCAGACCTTGCCGCTTCTGACTACCATTTGTTCCGGTCGATGCAGAACGCCCTCACTGAAATACGGTTCACATCAGAGTAGAATATCAAAAATTGGCTTGATTTATTCTTGGCTGCCAAGCCGGCGCAGTTCTTTTGGGATGGGATCCACAAATTGCCAGAAAGATGGGAAAAAGTTATAGCTTCAGATGGGCAATACTTTGAATAATACTATTGTACATGTTTTTCTTAAATAAGCGTTCAAATTATGAAAAAAAAACCGCTTGAATTAAGTTATATACCCAATAACTTGATACAATCGAGTTTTGTTGATACAATCGAGCACTGGCAGCACCTATTTTGGTTCATTCGAGTGTCCTCGATTGTATTCGTTAGATTTGGCAGCACACAAATTTGAAATGGACAACTCCTGATCAATCAGCCGTTAACCAGATTGACCATATTACGATGAAAGTAAGGCACTCGTCCAGTATTATGGACGTCCGAGCATTCCAAAATCGGCCAAAATCGACTTGGACCATAGTTACGACTGCGGACATTCCAAACATCATAAATGCTAGCTAATACTGTGAGGAAATTTGACGTCGGACGGCTACAATCGCAAGAGTTCGCTAAACCCTTTCCAATCGAGTCTCACTTAATCCCTTATCGAGGACCAGTGGCAGCAATGCCAAAAAGTCATCAGAGATGCCGCCTCTGAGGTGCTGGGTATCATTCGGCCATCACAACGATACCCCTGGTTTGACGACGACTGCAGGCCATCACATCCAACTAAGCAAGATGCATACAAAGCGGCGCTGGACACAAGGACATACCACCTTGATCAAAATGTTCGCGTGGGACACCACCGTGTGGCGCTGCCGACCATTGTTCCGATTTGAGTTCTGTTTTTTTTTTTTTTTTTTGTTAAGTTGGTAAAAATGTTGTTGACATTCCCTCTAAATCATAGCTTGACATTTGCAAAAGTTACGTAGCCAAGAGTACATCTATCTCTGTGTGTGTTGGCGATTTTTTACAATTTTAGAATTGCACGAGTATTAAATTTTGCGTAAAAAACGGATTTAATGGTGCCCGGACGTTGGAAATGTTGGAAAAGTGTTTCAGCAACGATTCTCTAAAGAAAACGGCCGTTTACCAGTGGCACAAGCGGTTCAAAAGTGGTCGTGAGTCAATCGAAGATGATGAACGCAGTGGCAGACCATCGACATCGAAAACCGACGAAAACATTGATGATGAACGAGTAAAAGAAATGTTCGTCAATAACCGCAAATTAACCATCAGAGAGATAGCGGAGGACTTGAATATTCCTGTGGATCCCTCCAAGACATTTTGGTTAATGATTTGGGTTTCCGTCTTGTAGGAGAAAAGTTGGTGCCAAAAGACCTGAATTTCATGCAAAAAAGAGACCGTGTTGACGTCGCAAGAGATTCATCAAAAGGATCATTACTGCAGACGAGACGTGGGTTTATGAGTACGACACGCAATCCAGACATCAGGCAAGTGGATGGCGTTCACCAAATAAACTGAGACCAAAAAA
Source organism: Volucella zonaria (assembly GCA_963966105.1). Lineage (NCBI taxonomy): Eukaryota > Metazoa > Arthropoda > Insecta > Diptera > Syrphidae > Volucella > Volucella zonaria. The sequence continues at coordinate 8,418,955 of OZ014535.1, read as the reverse complement.
ACCACGTCGTTTTCAGTCAAAAAAGAAGGCAATGCTCACGGTTTTCATGGATTACAACGGTGTAGTGCATCATGAATTTTTGCCAGAAGGCCAGACAGTAAACAAAGACTATTATTTGGGCGTTATGAGACGTTTGCGTGAAGCAATTCGCCGAAAGAGACCAGAATTGTGGGCAGAAAACTCGTGGATTTTGCACCATGATAACGCACCGTCGCACAGTGCCATCATTATTTGTAATTTTGTGACGAAAAATGCAACAAATACCATCCAACAGCCACCGCATTCACCTGATTTGGCTCCTTGTGCCTTCTTTCTGTTCAATCGAGTTAAAAAAAACCACGACGGAGAACGCGTTTCAGCAGCCGAGAGGAAGTAATGGAAAAATCGCAGGAAGCACTGATGGACATATCGAAAACCGAATATAAAAAATGTTTCGAGGATTGGATCAAGCGCTGGCAGAAGTGTGTTGCAGTCGATGGGGACTACTTTGAAGGGGACAATATATGTAGATTTTTAATTTTCTGAATAAATTCTGGAAAAATTTTTGATCAAGGTAGCTGCTGCTCTACCAGCAGAAGAGGAGAAACGAACACCGGCTTCTCAGAAGTTTTACAAGGTAAAAACAAAATGCCACGTACACAAAGCAAACCCCGAATCGAAGCCTGTAAAGACGAACCATAGTAGTCACAGTCGATGCTGAGGATAAACCACATACGGCGCTCAGGCAGAATGAAACTTTCAACCTTGACGACGTTGAGCAACAATTCCGTCCACCCGACCTGAATGAAGTGAATTTTAATTTTGTGGTGGGTGAGGCCTGCATTTATTTATTTATTTGGCTTAATACAAGATTAATCTAACTTAAAAATTAAATTAAAAACTAACAGAAGGACTTAAGTGCTGGGAACCAAGGGAATGGTGAGCGGAGGAGATCTTGTTTGAGACGAGGAGTGCTCAGGTTGGAGAGGTTTGAGTTGACCTCTCCGAGCGCGTACATGCGGTGCGGTGGAATGGTAGATAGAAAAGACGAGGACAAAGTAGATTTCGTGGGTTGGTGTTGAAGGAAATAGAGTTGAAAAGAGATGTGCACTCGATGATAGCCTTTTTTTTTTAAAAGAACTTAGTACAAAACTGATAAAATTGAATCGAATTACAAAGAAACTAAATCTAAAAAATATAATTAGTAACTAATCTGGGTTTTTGGAACCCAGCGCTAGGAAGACGCTATTTGTGTCAGAAAAAAAAAAAAAAAAAGCCTTCTGCAAAGGTTAAATGAATTTAAGGATAGGGGCATACATAAAGACCTTTAAAAATATTCTCTAGAGTGACGAAACAAAAGAAAATTTGTTTTGTTCGGAGAGTAGGCCGATATAAGACACAAGTACACAAAAACGATTAAGCACGGTGGAGGAAATACGAGTTGTTATGTGGCACCATTATTTTGGATTAACGAGATCATGACTCAGGAAAAATATTTAGAAATATTATGTAGAAAACATCATGCTGTCTTATGCGGTAGGAACTGTGGAGATTAAAATGATAACCCGAAGAACACCTCGAAAACAAAGCCAAAGCCTAGATTTAAGCGAAAAAGGTCTCAGTTTTCGACTGGCCACTACTGTGGTTTGAAATCAAGAATGGTTTTGTCGTTTGTACCGCACCTAGGGTTTCAGACGCAGCGTTACTTTTATATTTGTTCCTTATTTAAGCTCGTAACCTAATTTTTTTTTTTTTTTTGCGATATTTAAGGTTGTAACAGCTATTCTATATTTTTGTGTCGTGATAATAAATATATATGTAAATACGTACATACGTACATCTTTTTTCATAATGAGAGGAAAGTGGTAAAGTAAAAAATAAAAAAATAATAAGGATACTACTGAACCACACCACCACAATGGGTTTAAGTAAATTTTCAATGTTTGTATAAAACCTATTCGCTTACCTTTACCAGCTAATGCCTCTTCTTTTGAATCACGCCATTTTAAGAAGGTTTCTTGAGGCATGACATCTGCATCGTATAATTCTCCAAATAATTCACTTAATAGACCTAATGCAAACAAAAAAAAAAAAAAAAAATAATAATGAGTACTTGCACGGACCAAAGCAAGTGGTTATCATTTTTCGTTACTTACCTCGAGGATGCTCTAACCTATTGCACAGCAATTGCATGGCATACAAAGTTTCTAACTCAAGTTCTTCCTTTGAATCAAGTACACGTGTGATTATTGGTATGCAAGTCTTTCGGAACGTTATTGGTTCTAACTTATAGGTATTATCCTTATATTTGATAGCGAAATTACACACAGTAGTAGTAAGGCATCGTACAAACTCTTTATCGATGTCGACGATGTTGCCCTGAATATATTATATATAAAAATATACAATACAATATATTGTATTTGCAAATCGTATTTGATTAACTTACATTTATGTAGTCAATTATAGGTTCGGATTGAGTTTCATCCTTAAGCAGGTGTTCAACACGCTCCACAACTTTCTCAAAAAGTTTGCTCTTGTCTTCTGTTACAATTATGTGAGGTTTTATCGACGCATTATTAACGAACTCGAATTTCTATATAAAAAAAAAAAAAAATTAAATAAATACACATACATATATAAATATACACATCAAAGTTAAGATAAATGAAGAGATTTACATTTTTTTTTATAAAGTCGGCCACTTCGCCCTCGGGCATAAAGTCGGTCCATTTTAAATTTAAATTTTTCCACATAACACGAGTGAAATCTGGTCCAATTTCACGCGTGCAATATATAAGGAACGTTGTAAGGAACTTAACACCAGCATTTGGCGTTTGTTCGGCCAGCTCTTTTTTCCACAAGTCTTTAACGGTAATTATCTTTTTGGTAATCAGTGGACCTAAAAAAACAAAACGCACACACAAATAGTAATCATCATTCTCAAATAAAAAAAAAAAAAAAAAAAAAACTTACCAGAGAATTCAAACATGTAGATCCACAGATCGGGAACATCTAGGATTAGGTCACTTGATGCCTCACAAAACTTCTCATAGGCCAATTTAAAATGCTCTATGCTAATGTAGTTACATTCAAGGTAATATGCCACAATATTAGCTGCACAGCGACGCTGCACTTGCCCCACATTTTTTATATGCAAATATTCAGTTAAGATCATATACAAAAAGTATGATCGTAGGTTTTCTTTGAATTGGGTCAAAAACGGCACCACTGCGTTAAGAGTCTTTGAATTCGCTGCGACCTCTACCATGTCGGAGATCGCCAACTTGATCATTTTGTGCTCAGCAGGGGTGGGTTCATCGAATACAGCTAATGGCGCAATAACAACTGATTCAAAATCAACAGGGGATGATGATGCTGCCGCTGCAGGTGATGATACATTCGAAGTAACATGTGGTGATGATTGTTGCTGCAAAGACAATGATGATGACATTGAGGATGTTGTTGGCAAGCCGGACTTGAAATTAAAAATAAAAATAAATATACCATATATACATGTCTGTAATGGACAGAAAAAAAAGAAAAAAAGAAAAAAAAGAACTTACTTTGCCTTGCATCCTTGGCGCCATCGACTGATATTGGTTCTTATTATGACTAGCTGATTTCTGCATGTTTGAAGCATTCATCATACCACGACCCTGATTGCTTCTCGACGAGGAACTCTCACGAGACCCATGCGCTGATCCACCTCGAGAATGGACACCTTATAATAAAAATCTACAGTTAGATAAATTTTTCTTAAATAATTTATATGGACTTTCTAAACTAACCTCGGTCATATCGATCCCTCTCCATGGAACTCTTATTATATGAGCCCTTATTCCTTTGTCCACCTCTATCGTTTCGATCAATTCTATCGTTGCGATCATTACGATCGTTACGATCATTTGTTTTGGAATCCATTAGAGTTGATAGCGCTGCAAATGAATTTGAAGCTGTTGTTGCTGGACGTGATTGACCTCCACTGCTATTCCACAGAAATTGTGAAAGTCCACCCATTTTTTTTGTACCCATATCTATATCATTGAGCTAAGGTAGAAGAAAACAAAAGAACATATGTTAGCAACAAGATAAAAAATATTTTTTTTTTGAAATATTATTCTTACTTACCATTGATTCGAGTTTATTAGTATCAACGGCACAAATCAATCGATTGCCTTTGCCCGTTTGTACATGATGCCAAGTGTCATCACTATTATTCGAATTACCGCCGTTACTGCCCATATTGTTGCCACCACCACTTTGATTTTGTTGACGACGCATCGATCCTCCGTCATCATTTCGCCCACCACCTCGACTGCCATCACGATTATTTCCATACGCATTGTTGCCAAATCTTCGATCATCCTTCTTCATGTTACTTCCACCACCTCCAGATGATTGAACACCGCTGTTACCCCCACTCATATTTCCTCCACTGCCAGACATCATATTACTATAATTCATGTACTGTGTAGACATTTGTTCGGTTTTAGCTTGTTTTTGAATTTCTTCCATTGTCTTTGGTGTCTCACCACGGCTCGAGATCCATTTATTTTTGCGCAAATCAATCACATCTTGCAACATAAAACGTACTCGACTTGATATTTTAGCTCCTTCTTTGTCTGTTTTAGAAGCGATTGCTTGCATACGCCTCACTGTATTATCGAGGGAATAACATTTCGATGGTTCTTTTACATTAACAGCAGTCTTTTCAAATATTTCACCAACTGTAGTCAATAGCTTACAAAGACATTCTAATTTATCTTCTGATTTGCTATCCAATAATAATTCTATGCACGAGTGTATGATTTTCCCTGTTAACATTGATATTTTGAATAATTCTCCAATAAAGCGAACTGTGCCTCCAGAACGACGACGTATTTTACGTTCTTCCTCTTCAAGTTGCGCTTGTAATTCCAACTTTTCAGTTGGATCTTTGCAATCACGAATCTTATCTAAAATTGGTTGAAGTTTCTTCTCTTTTGCAGCACGTTTTGCCACATTCTTATTGAATTCATTTTCCGTTTTGTCTAGTAAAGATGTTCGGAATTGTTTTAGATTAGATCGTGTTCCACCTTCGGGTGTACGTTCATCACGTGCTTTTACTTCATCTACAAGTCGCTGACATAAACGTGCATACGATACTGAGAAATTCGGCTCATCTATAGCTTTCTCGAAAACAAGTTCCATAACATCATTCACCTTTTCATTTGTGTCGATTTTAAGTTTAATAATTTGTTCGACTAGCGTATCGAATTTCTCAGGGGTTAATTTGTTTAGAATACCACGTACGCGACGTTTCAATTCTTCGCTATCGTGTGAACCTTCAGTTGAAACTAAGACACGAGGTCGCCAAGCGTTATGTGTTTCATTGAGTTTCACATCTTGATTTAAAGATAAATTAATATGGAACATTCCAGATCTACTGCCTTTGGCACTGTTGCGTTGATTTACACCTGACATTGAAGCCTGCTTCATGTAACCAGCACCACTTCCCATGCCACCCATTCCCATACCGGAACGATCACCCATTGAACCAATTCCACCCATAGATTGGACACGTTTATTATTACTATTGCCACGAACAAATGCTGGTAGAAGATTAGGCTGGGGTAAAATTGAAGCATTAATCGTACTAACATCTGGTGATATTTGCGAGGCTATAGCTTCGCGCAGTTGCAACAATTGATCCCGATCATACTGTTTCTTACCAGTTGGATTTTGTGGTGACCATTGTCCTTCGTTGTAATTAATTAAAGACTGAATAGCGGCTTGAATGGCTGCCGATTGTTCAGGTGTTGGTTGAGATTTTCCAGGAGCTATAACTTCTGGTGATTCTTGAGAATCTATGTTCGCATCATCAACATCTCCATTTACGGTCTGTGGTTGTGGTTGTGGTTGTGCCGCCGCCGCCGACGCGGACGCCGATGCAGCCACCGCCGTCGCCGCCGCCGCCGCCGACGATAATGATGATGATGACAATGATACTGATTCTGATGGTAGCGGTGTTGTTTCTTTACTAGCCGGTAATTGATTATTATTGCTACCGCTTTCGATTGTAGATTGATCAATATTGGTATCTGATGATTCATTGATTGCTATTGTATTTGAATTATTATTGACAAGATCTGCTTTTGGTAAAACCGTCACTGGGTTTGTTAGGACATTATTATCGCCATTGTTTGTTGTTGTTAGGGTAGGCATGATGCTGCGATCGGTCTCGTCATTTGACGATGTCTTTTTGCTAGAGCTTGTATTATTATTATCATTGCTACTACTACTGTTAATTGTAGTATTATTGTTATTTGAATTAATATCTAAACTATTATCGCTCAATTTATGTATTTTATTATTGTTAGAATTGTGGTTTTCCATTTGTGGTTTAGGTGTTGTCGTTGTTGCATCTTTGGTAGCGTCTTCGTTGCCATTTGTTGTTGCTAATGATGATGGTGGTGGAATCGCTGCTTGTATCAGCGATGCAGAATTATCCACTAAATCATCAGGTAAGGTTTGTGTATTGACATGGATGACATTCATTTCGGCTTCACTTAGTTTCATGCTTTCGAAAGGTTGTTGCACTTTTGTTATTGGTGTTTCGCTAATTTCGCTACTACTGCTACTACTGCCAATTGATTTAGCCAATTCATTGACAGCATTAATATCAATATCCTGCTGGTCGGCAGTTAAAGAATCTTTTGGTGCTATTGTTGCTGTTGCTGCTGTTGCTGCTGCTGCTGCTGCTGCTGCTGATGATGATGATGATGATGATGATGATGGTGGTGCTGCTATCGATGTGGGTGTTGAGGCTGACGATAATGTGGATAACGTTGATGTTGGTGATGATGATGCTGTTGTGGGTAAACTACTAATATTCTTGGATTCTGTTGTATCCTCAGATGTTGTTTCAGTTGCTACCGATACTACTCCTGTAAACGATGCAGGAGGAGGAGATTGATTTTTATTAGATGTTTGTTGTTGAACACTTTTTAACTCGTTTTCAGTACTTGAATTCTCTAATGCTACTGTTGCTGTTGCTGCTGCTGCTGCTACTGCTGGTTTTATTATTGGTGTTGTTGTTGTTGTTGTTGTTAATTTCCCTACTACTGCTACTACTTCTGGGGGTGTTGATGCTGTTGATGCAGTTGTTGATTTGTTGAGCGATGATAAATCCGTTACTGTTGAGATCACAGACAATGTTTCAGTTGAAGTATCGAATACCTCAGGTTTAATTGCTTTACTAAGGATATCTTCACCAGTCTTTGCTATAAATATAAATAATACATATATCAAAGTTTAGTTTGAATATAAAAAAATATTTGAAAATTATTCACCTTTTCATATATGAAGTAAAATGAATATACAATATCTGTATATTTTTAACTTGTTTAAGTATTTCAGATATTTTGTTTAAAAACTATTTTATTGCGCTTGTTTTTTTATTTATATTAAATATATATATATATATGTATATTTGTTTTAGTATTGCATTTAATGGTCCCTTGAAAACGATGGCCTATTTTAAGCGTATATAGTATTTTGGGTTTTTACTTTGTTGGCAATTGTTTGTTTAAGTTTTTTCCTGTATGTTTTTTTTTTTTTTTTTTTTTTAAGAGCAGAATAGTTTCTGTACAAACAAGTTGAGGAAAAATTCTACAAAAAGCATCATCGATTAGAAACAAAGTAGTTTTGGCAAAATAAAAGCAGCTTGTTTAATATTTAACAGAAGTTTAAATATCGATCGAAACTCGATTGTAAAATACCAACCATTATATTTGGTACTATATCATTTGGAATACAAAAGTAAGCCTCTCTTTAAAAGAAGATTACTTGACGGAATTCCAAGAAAAGCATCGTCTACTCAAAAAATTAAAAACCGACAAAAACATCGAAGAAAGATCGTTTCGAAATGGAAAAACATTCTTTTAGAGTGTCGAGTCGGATTGTGTTCATTTGTTCGCAGATCAAAGAAGAAAGTATTAAAAACGATGAAGAGTTACTTTGCATAATAAATAAACTGGATCCGATCCAACAAGCCCATTATGAAGACGGCTCTAGTCCACGTGGGAAATCTTGAAGTAGCATTGGTAAATTAAAAAAAAGTCTTTCTTTTTCTGGTTTTGTTAAATAAAATAATCTAAATTGTACACAACGAGGCATATCTATGATATTTTAGTTTTTCTTATTAACAAACAAAAGGTAAACTTCTATTTTTTAACTTGCTTTGACATTTCTACATTAAAGGTGAGAGGCCAAAACTATAGCACGAAAAATGGTCAAATGGTCATATGCTTATGAGAGTTTTTAAAAACTTTGATACTTTCCTATTCACATTTTACGTTAAATCTTATCTAATTTTTAATAAAATAAAATAATTAAAAATTCGCTGAAAAATAAGGACAAAACTAAAGCACATTTTCGAATTTATAAACATAAATAACACAAAAAAAAAGTTTTTTGAAACTAATACTTAGTGGCATATCCATTATTTTTGACTACCGCAGCACATCGACGAGGAATTGAGGCAATTAGATTGTCAATAGTATGCATTGGGGGATGTTATTCCTAGTAATTTGTGTCCTAATTATTGCATTTCGTGCGATCAATCATTTGATCTATGGGGTTGAGATCAGGGGGTTTGCGCTGGCCACTTAATTACACTTATTTCGCTTTCGTTAAGCCAATCCTTCACAAGTTTAGGATCGTTTTCATGTTGGAAAATCCATCGCAACGGCATATTCTCCTCAACATAAGGAAGAGCACGATATTTTGAAGGATATTCCGGTACACGAAACGATCCATTATACCACTAATCCTATGAATTGGCCCGATTCCATGACCGGAAAAACATCCCCACACAATAATACTGCCACCACCGTGTTTCACTGTACCCTTGGTGAGAATCGTGGTTTTAGGCCTTCGCCTTTCGGTCTTCGTACCGAATGAAAACCATCAGGATCCCTTTAAATTGAATTTGGATTTGTCAGAAAAAAAGTACAGTCCAGTTAAGGTGTGCCTTTGCAAACTCAATTCTTGCGCGTTGATTTTTTTTAGAGAAACAAATGGCTTTTTTATAAGACAATATGATTTTAAGCCACTATCAAGCGCGCTCTTTTTGTACACATTTTGAAGATATAAAGGCAGGGGTCCTTTTTAATAAGCCTTATAATTTTTTTTTTCCTCGCGACTGGTCGTTTTTCGGGGTCTACCGCCACTGTGCATCGTTTGGACATTTCCCCCGAGCACGAAATCGATTTAAGGACTGAAACGAATAAAATCTGTAAATTTTAATACGGGCTATACTTCCAAATGCGTAAAAATTCCAATCCCATTTTGTACCCAAATTAGCCTGTATATTCTCTAGTTTCGGTTTGTTATTGATTTTAGTTCGGTGCGGTTTAAAATATTTATAAAATATGAGTCAAGAGGAACGCCGTAAAAAAATCATCGACAAATGGCTTGAAAATACTTCGCGTCCAAACCATTTCATCGCAAAAAATTTAAACATAGCACGCAGTACAGTGGATTCTGTTATTAAACAATATTTGGAGACGTTGACAGTTAAGCGAAAACAGAAAAGTGGAGCTAAGATCGGAGCACATGATACAAATTTGGACAGGAAAATAGTGGGTACCATCGTGAGATGTTGCTCGGAAATGTAATACCAACCAAACAATGGTACAAAGATCTAAAAAACGTAACGGTCTAAAAACTGAAAAGCAAAAAAAAAAAGTCATAAAAACACGAGCCCGAAAGCTATACGAGTTGATCGGCAACAACAAAGCGTGCTTGGTTTTGGATGACGAAACTTATGTCAAAGCCGACTTTACTACTCTTCCAGGTGCGCAGTTTTACCTACTCGTTTGAAGCTGAGATTCTTCCGCAATCAACAACATCGATTGGGATGGAAAAATTCGGGTCAAAATATCTCATTTGCCAATGTGGACGCAGAAGCTCATCGCTTATTACAACGGGAACAATCAACGGAGAAGTGTACATTAACGAGTGCGTAAAAAAAAGCGCTTGATTCCTTTCTTAAACAAACACGAGGATTCAACATTATTTTGGACAGATTTACGAGTAGCTTCAGCTCACTATGCTATGCACTTCTCCCAAAAGACATGAATCCACGCAATGTTCCACAGTGCCGTCCCATTGAAAGGTATTGGGCTTTGGTCAAAGCTAAATTGAGGAAAAGTGAGCAGTGTGCAAAGGACGTAAAAGATTTTAGTGCTAAATGGAAAAGAGCGTCCAAAAAGATCACGGATGTAACTGTCACCAACCTTAATGAAGGACATTTTTTTTGTTTACTTTGAAGTTTCCAAATTTTATTCGTTTCAGTCCTTATTACTCGCGAAATCACCAAATGGCTTATTTCGTCAGAATACTTATTACGAGGCATTTTATCACCTTTTTGTCATTTTGTCATCACAATTAAACACAATTTAAGCTTCCGATTTAAAACGCCACCGATCACACACACAAATAAATTTTTTTTTCCATTGTTTAGAATGTTTTTGAAAAGAAAAAAAAAAAAAAAAAAACAGTAATCTTTGATGCATATTATAAATTTGCTGACTGAAGGCAATAACAGGGTGAATGTGCTTTAGTTTTGTCCATTTATTTTATTAAAAATTTAATAAGATTTAACCGTAAAGTGAGTAACTGTAAATCAAAGAGTAATATGTTATCACAAGTTTTTTTTTATTTTAATGTTCCTTACTTTTTTTTTTCCTAAGTGAGAATTTTTCGTGCTATAGTTTTGGCCAACACTGTATGTATGAGGGCATTTATTTATTTTAAAAGTAGCATAAATCACCTTTTTTCTGAAATCGAGATCAGCAATAGAGTAAGCGGTAAATAATTAAGAGAAAATAAGATAAAAATTCGAAATGGATAAGTTCAATTTCCATTTCGGAAAAGTCGAAGGTAATTTCTTCCCAATCGAATTGTGTGGAAATTACATAGTCAAATTCGAAAATACTTTGGAGTATTTGAATTTTAGTTTGTTTTGAAATCTTCTCGATTGGTAATTGCCAGTCGACACCGCCATAGGCAATAAATATAGCACGTGGTATCAAATTCGTAGTCAAATTCGTGGTCAAATTCGCTTAAAGCTGCTAGTAGATAGTAAAAATGCCGTGGAAAATCGTTATGTAAAAACCCGAAATTTTAAATTTAAGGTTTTAAGCAAGTGTTAAGTTAATAATAATATTCATGGCAGATAGGATATGTACTGTGTGTACATACATACATACTCGTATGTATTTGCATACGTAAAATACAAATAGATTTTCTTTTATCTGTAATAATTTACCAATGCCACTTAATCTGTTTCAGATCCGCAACGAATTAAACTTGGATAACATGATATTGGGTAGGAGAAGATTTCCAAATTCACTTTATATTTGTCCATGAACAAATTCTTTAGATGACATCAGAACAGGGGGGGGGGGGGGCATTGCGAATGAGTACTCTCCAAAAAAAAAAAAAAAATATAAATAACAATATTGGTAATTATCAATGAGTACGATATACATACACGTGTGTGTGTGTGTGTGTGTGTGAATAGCTTGTACGAGTATGTATAAAAATTCAAATGCAATGTGGGCGGTGCACAAACAAAAACGGATTAAATCGCCCCCAAACTATACACAAAGATACACAAATTCATTTTAGAAAAAAAAACAAAAAAAAAAAAATCTCAAGATCTGATATCATCAAATTGACTCATCTTCAAAACAGCCACTCCACCCAAGACCCCCGCCCCCCCTCCAATCTATTGGAAGGAAAAAATAAAAAATAAAAATGGAAATGGAATCGAAAAACGTATGAACCCTTGAATAAATTCCCAGTTCATATGGAGGTAAATTAATCAGAAAATAATTTTAAAAGGATTTCTACTTTAATTTAGATCAAGTAAACAGCACCAGCAACAGCAACAGCAACAGCAACAGCAAAAAGCAATGTCTGACCAAAGGTTATCTGAACCAAAATTATCATTTAAATATTGCCAGGTTCAAAATAAAATATTGCCTAGAACGTAACATTAAATATTCTGCACAGCAAACGAATTTTTCCATAAGTCATTCAAAAATGCAGTGCAAAGCAATGCACGTGTGTGCCATATTTAGGCCGTGTGGGTAGGATAGTTAATAAAAACAACTATTACTTTACTATGAATACGAGTATATGTAACTGCCACTTTTAGTAAAAAAAACCGGATGAATGCCAAAAAACAAAAAAAAAATTTGTAAAACAAAATAATAATAATAATAATAATAATAACAATAAGATGGAAAAAATAGTTTCCACTTCAATTGAGGTTGCAGTGTGAATACGCCACACACACGCTTTATTATGCGAGGATCGATCGTCCTACTAGAGACTGATGCATACGCGCACGCAGCGGCGGCTGCGAATGACTGACATTCCAATGCCTTTGCGGATGTACCATATATTTCAAATTAAAGTATTCGAAAGGAACATGACATATTTTCCATTTCAGCTAATCCAGTATAGTTTGACTATTTTGTTTTTTTTTGTTTTTTACTCATCTGTGTGGTAAAAAGCGCGGAGGTGGCTTATTCACAAAAGGCAAAAAAAAAAAAAAAACATCGGCACATTTTTTTTTTTTTTTTTTTATGTCACACAGAGTGTAGTAACCACAACATATATTATTTTAGGACAGACGATGGATATGTACAATTCACTGAGCTGGGCACTTTAGCCTTTTTTTTTTTTTTACGATAAATGGTTTTGAATTACATAACGTGCGCGAATGAGTAAAATACGGATAAAAACCGACGACCAAAAATTCTATCTGCTTATAAGTATGAGGTGTATAATTATCCCTAATCGCACATTTTAAATACAAACACACAGTCACACACGGCAAAATTAATTTTTCATCTTATAGTTTTGTCTAATTAAATGTGGGTACCTACACATAAAATATTTTATACTTGTTTTTTTTTTTTTTTCTTTTTTTAATAATTCAAAAAAAAAATAAAATAAATTTTCTATATATAAAAACTCAAATAAATTAAATTAAATTAAATGAAATTAATTGAAAAGACTCGATTAACTTGAAGGAAGAAAAAAAGAAGGCAACTGTTAAACGGCCATGCCGCCTCTTCTCGCGCACAACTTTACAATTATGATACGGAATCAAAGTGGGAAGGGGGATATCATATTGCCGCTGCTGCCAAGAGCTTAAATGACAAAAAAAAAATAATAATAATAATAACTTGAAAGAAAAAGAAAAAGAAACAGACAGACAGACAGACAGACAAGAGAAAAGAGCCAACACAACGTGTTTTTTTTTTTTTTAATCGCTGTTGCTATATGCAAATCAGATTCAAAGCACTTGGACGGACATTCAAGACAGCCGTCTTATACATTGAAAGAAAAAGTAAGAGTGTTGATGACGGGGGCACAAGTTAGGCCCCCAGTGCCCCCTCTTACACAAAGCACTAAGAAATTAAGAAATTCTTTTTGGTGTGCTTGGTGCTTGGAAACACGACCGGACCGACATAATGAGTGTGAATGAATGAATTGATTAAAAATAGTGCAATGAGTGAGATGCACAGCCTTTTATTTGGGAAGTTTCTTTTTGGGGCAGTGTTGCTGTCATTCGTTGCTGCTTGTTGTCTATTGCTTTTGTCTGTCTTCGGCTATTTTTTCTCTCTTTCTCGTTTTTTTTTTTTTTTTTTTTGTATTGTGAGTTGTTTTCTTCTATTTTAAACAAGTTTTGTCTTTTCTAAAAAAACAAAAAAAAAAAAAAAAATGTACAATACGTTTATCACCGCGCGTAGGGTAAATTGCGTTTTGGTAATCGTGTTGTGCGTATTATCAAAACGTAGTCTGCGTAATAAAACTGAAAAAAGGATAAAGTTTATAAAGGCAGATATTTTTTCTAAGCACAATTACAATTGCTCAGTTATTCAGTCGTGGTGCCGAAACTTGTACTTCAAATATTTCTCAAAATTCTTCCTCATGATGACTTCAAGAGTGAACTACTGTGCGTTTCGGTAGATTTTGGTCAAGGGGCCAAAGAGATCACCTTTTTTTGATTTGATTTAAAATAAATTATTTGAACAGGTGAACAGGCGTCTTGAAAAAAGATATTAAATCAAACGGAGATCCAAATCATTAAAAGAATGCGATTCGATGCGCTAGGAGGAATATTCTGCCAAACAAAATTGCAAAACTTTTGAAGCATAGTCGTCATAGTTGTTTCAAACTTTTTAAAACATCTAGAAAACTACAGCAAAAGATTCGTACCTGGACGAAAATAAAGCTTGATACCAAGCAGATCGACGATCCCTAAGAGAAGCGTCAAATTCTACAGCAACAAGGGAAATCGTGGTATCCGCAGCATGTGTTAGCTGAAGCGGAACATCTTCAAAGAAAGCGCTTGAAAAGAAAACCCGCTTTACTACAAACGTCATTGAAACGCCCGTTTGACCTTTGCCAGAAATCGGTTAAGATTGAAGAAACGTTGGAGAACTATCATCTTCATCGATGAGAGATGCTTTTGCCTTGGTGGACCTGACGATTTTTGTCATCATTTTCAACGAGCTGTTTTTAAGACGACGACAACAAGGCGGAAATGGAGTCATGATTTGGACATAAATATCATACCAAAATAATACAAGTTATCACTAAACAAGTTATCATCAATAGACAAAGCAAATTATCCACTATATGGTAGTTTTATCTACAGAAGCCCCAAACTGGACAGCAATTCGACCTTTAATGATTTTGATACGCTGTCTGACTCTATACAAAGAATTGTATCCCCGTATCCTTATACTGAAACCATTATTATGGTACGACTCGAGCTGTAAAGAGGCTGTCAGGGTTAGAGAAATGTTTCTTCGGTCCTTCAAGATCAACCCGATAGAGGAAAACTGAAAAAAGTTTGAACGAGCCAAGAATGACCGCAACGTCTTTCTTAAGCGTGTAAAACATCAATGCTGAGGGAAAAAATACATACATGTACCACATGTCCGATTTTCGCTCAGTGGGGAAATAAGAAGTTCTCGAGTGAACATCTGTGCCAGAACGTTAAATTTCAAATTCGAACCCTCTTCTTCCTTTACGAATTTGATATAGAGGACATAATGCGCCATTGGCAATAAAAAAAAACATTAATGACGCATTTGACGATGTAGCGGTAAACGAACGAACTATACGACGTTGGTTTAGAAAGTCCCGTTCGGGAGATTTCAACCTCGAAAATGAACCACGTGCGAAGCCGGAAACATTAGTTGACGACGATGTTTTAAGAGCAACGATAGATTCGGACCCAACAAAATCGGTACGGGAGATTGTACAAAGCATGAGAGTATCCCCAATGGAAATAAGTCTACACATTTCTCTCATAGGAAAGGTAAAGAAACTCGATAAGTGAGTAACCCCATGAACTGAACGAATCCCGAAAACTACGGCGCCTGGAAATCTGCGCATCGCTTACATTAAGAAATCAAACTGAACCGTTTTTGCACCGGATATAGTCACCTGTGATGAGAACTGGTTATTGTATGATAATCGTAAAAGATCTGGGCAGTGGTTGGATACCGATGAAAAATCAAAACAAACCCCCAAGCCCGTACTTCACCCAAAAAATGGTGACAATTTGGTGGACATCGAAAGGACCAGTCCACTTTTCATTTCTTCAACCAGAAGAAACTTGAGGATGTCACGGAAAATTCACCTCCAAGAAAATCAAAAAACGCCAAACGGGCGAGGCAGGTGCACCTCTTTGGCACTCCGAATTGGAAAGGCTTGCAATGACAACATTTTGAAAGACGTTATGTGCCGTCACTGTATCGATCTGGCTCAAGCAGAGAATGTTTGCATTCAAGCAGAGGCCTGCTATATGGAAAACGGAATTCTTCGAGTGAAGTGGATCCACGAAGCAAACTCTTCAACGCTTGAAGGGATCTGTGCCGAAAATCCCACCCCTGGAAACTAAGACTTTCGAGGTTTTCGGGATACGGTGAAACTCGGGGAAACAGGGGATGAGCTGGAGCGTCTTCACACCCAAAACCCTGGACTCGACACTGAAAAGTGGGAAATCTACTTTCACAATGAAAGAAAAAGAATCGGCAAAACAAGGACGGCCCTTCTCTTGTTGTGGGTTTATGTAGACAAATCTTATCTGCACCTTTGAAGGGTTAATTTCCACTTAGTTTCCAAATTAGTGCAGATATGAGACGACCACCTCAGTGCCTATCTATATTGTTTACTCAGATCGACTTTCAACATTTGAAGTCTGCTATTGCATCCCTATATACAAGGCTTTCCGTGCTGAATACAAAACCTCACATAATATCCACACAGGAACCATGACTGTGGAAAAAACGCATCTGATCGAGAACTTATTCTTATGTGCCGAACTCACTCTCACCATCTAAACTTGTACAATTTTGCAACCAAGATTTAATTGCTGCAGACGTTAGCTACGAAACGAACGGAGAATGGCACAATTTTGTCGTTGCTTATTTTCCCTATGATTCGTTATTACCACCACCACCGAAGGCCGTAGTCGAACTCATTGAATACTGTGATTCCAGGAAGATGGGACTTATGCTGTGATGCTTATGCTAAGAATACTTTTGAGACATCGAATCCACGGAAAACCAACTGGACACGATTAAAGGAGGAACTCGGCAAGTTCGACAGTGCAAGCCTTAGCTCAGGACAAAACCAAGGCTATAGCAAACTGTTCAGAGCCTGAACGGTACCCCCTAAAAGTGTTTTGAACTGGCATGTCCATACAGATCGCCAGTTCCTTGGTGGAATGTATGTATTTCTGCAGCGACGTCGTAAAGAAACCAGCTCACTTAAAACAAATTTGGAGTAAGACTGGATTCTTTACAGATCGAGGCAAAAGGAATATAAAAAGCTAATTCGAATTTCAAAGGATGCCTCTTAGGAACTGCCGGTGAAACCAGCAAGCTGGCCAAATTCCTCAAAAGGGGAAAATTAATTAGAAAATATGATGACACCTACACTGAGTCGAAAGTAGAAACTCTTCGTCTCATGGGTGAGACTCACTTTCTAGGTAACTTAATCAGAACTAGCTTACAACCACCTCCTATAAACGAAGCTGCTGGTAAACTGAATAACACAACGCACCGTAGCTGATATAAACGGATGATTTGCGAATGCGTCCTCTGTCTAATGTGGGGTACAGACCGTTGGTATGGTTTTCGATGCAATTACCACAATCGCAAACACGCGCAATTCAAATTCTCCACGAAAAGCAATGTATTATTGCTCATATTTTGCAAGAAATTTGTTCGCCAATCGATGCTTTTAAAGGTATAGTTTCTCCGGTAATAGTTACGATCATCGCTAGAGAAACCAACTGTAAAGCTTTCTGTGCTGCGAATCCAAATAAAACGATTCGAAAGTGGGTGAATGCAGACGAGAAATAATTATACGCTTTATTTGGTATGCTGATTTTTGCAGGCGCATGCAAATCGTGGAATGAGCCACTAGTTCGACAAGGGAAACCGAGCCATAATCCGAGGCACGATGACTTAGGTTCGATTTGAGCAGTTACTTCGATTCATGCAACGATTGCGCACAGACAAATTGGCTCCAATTCGAGAAATTTGGAACATTTTTCTCGACCAGCTAAAAACAGCGTATAAGCCATCAGCTTTTTTGACTGTTGACGAGCAACTGGTGGCGACACGCGGGCGATCGAAATTTCGGCAATACATTCAATCAAAACCAAGAAAGTATGGAATCAAAATCTTCTGGGTATGTGATTCGCAAAAATAGCTGTTCTCCTCTTGCGCGGGGAGATTTATGTTGGTCGCCAACCAGATGAATCAAAAGCACA
Organism: Volucella zonaria; assembly: GCA_963966105.1. NCBI lineage: Eukaryota > Metazoa > Arthropoda > Insecta > Diptera > Syrphidae > Volucella > Volucella zonaria. The sequence continues at coordinate 8,401,113 of OZ014535.1, read as the reverse complement.
CGACTACGCATTGAATTTACTGCAACGTATTGGTCAACCATGGCTGGATTTCTTCCAGAATGTTTCGCAATTGTTACTGCAAAGGAAAACGTGTTTTATTTTCAGGAAGGAACGTTACCATGGATAATTTTTTTTACATCCGTTCAGCTCGCTGAACAATTGTTGTCTCAAAACACCACGATTCTGGATACTATGTGAAAAAATAAGGCAGATATTCCAGCTGAGTTAATCAATATCAAAGGCCGAGGAGTACGGGTACGTTTCCCGTACTCCTCATCATAAAGGCTAATTACTGCTATTTAAAAATGCCAGGCAAAAGGTTCACGTTTGAGTTTGCTCAATTGATATACTACAATCGCCAATTGGGAAAAAGTATACTGGAGTTAGAAGAAATGTTTTCCGTATCACAAAAGACAATCTATAAAGTCTTAAATCGCACTGAAAATGAGGGCAGTTTGGAGGCAAAGTATGGAGGTGGTCCTAAGCCTAAAATTAATGAAAAAGAACAGAGCGCTTAATAATGAGGAAACTGTACGCAAATCCACAAATTTCGACAAGGGCGATTGCTAGGCAACTTGTTTCGTACGAAACGGTTCGAAAGACGATAACGAAGAATAAATTACTCATCAAGAGCTGCACTGCTTTCTAAGGAAAATATGGAAAAACGTTTCACCTTCGCTACAAAGGTAATTTCTGAGCCTGTTGATTATTGGGACGACATCATATTCTGTGACGAAACAAAAATTATGCTATATTACAACGATGGACCAACTAGAGTGTGGCGCAAGGCATTGACTTGACTCCGTTGAAAAAAAAGGATCATCATTCCGACCGTCAAATTTGGAAAACTGTCTGTATTGGTTTGGGGGCTGCATCTCTAGCAGAGGAGTAGGAGACTTAGCATTTATAGAAACAACGATGAACGCTGAACAATATTTGAATAAATTGAAAAGTCATTTAAGAAGCAGTGCAGACAAATTCGGGTTAATAACGGGCAACAAACAGCACTTTAAATTTTATCAGGATAATGATCCTAAGCACAAGGCATTAAATGTGCGTTTGTTGCTGTTTTATAACTGCGGCAAAGTGTTAGATACTTCAGCCCAACGTCCGGACTTAAATCCCATCTAAAATTTGTGGGCACTTTTTAAAGAAAAAAGTCGCTAAAAGACAGCCTAAAAATCGATCCGTACTTAACCTTCATCTCATCCTTGTGTAGAAAACTACACAAACAATTTTTGTTTTCTTAATTTCTCAAAAACCACTAATTGCAAACTTCCGGAATTTTCAGACTTTGTTTATATCCTGGATTACCGAAAATAAAACGTACCTCCCCATAACAAAAATGTTTATGGCGGTTAATAAAGCAGTGCATATAATATAAAAAGTCATTTGCGTTAAGTGTTGTAGCAAGTAGTGAATATCGTTAAAAATAATAAAAGATAACAATGTCAAAAGCAAAATATCTGACAGAGGAAGAAACGGAAGCATTCTTGAATGAAGGCGTTGGCGATATCAGTGATGTTTCTGGAGACAGTGATGACAAATTTGTGCCAGAAGAGAATATTGATGATGACGATAACTCATATTCAGACGATAGCGATTCTGACGAAGAGCAAGCGAGTGGCTCAAATGAAACCAACGAATCAATTGCTGAAGTTGAAAATGTGGATCCACTACTTGTTTCGAAAGATGGTATTGTTTGGCAACTACAGCCATTTCAGCATCAAAGTGGTAGATTGCGGAATGAAAATATAATTTCTCTTCATCCTGGAACAACAAGTTATGCCAAAGCTCGTGTTGATGGTATCAAAGATGCTTTTTTGCTTTTCTTCCCAACACAAATGCATATGCACAAGCAATTATGTCGAAGAAAACATTTGAGTATTTGAATCGAGTTATTCGTTTTGATGATGTCATTAGCAGAAGACAGCAACGATCTACAGATAAATTTGCACTGATTCGGGATATATTTGATAAATGGTCCAATTTATTGAGTGACTACTACAATCCACATGAATGTGTGACAGTTGACGAGCAACTACTTGGTTTTCGTGGAAGATGTAAATTCCGTCAATATATGCCATCAAAACCAGTAAAATACGGACTAAAATTCTGGTTGCTGGTTTGGAGCCAGTTCGAGTGAAAAAAGACAAGACGAACGAGTAGTTTTGGATCTCGTTAATGGCTTGAAAGGTCACAACATAACAATGGATAACTTCTTTTCCTCATGTGAGCTTGGGCAAAAATTTTTATCAAAAGGCATTACAATGGTTGGCATGATGAGAAAAAAAATAAAAGAAGCATCGCATCAAAGCTTCTTGAATGCAAAAATAGACCGTTGTATGAATCTACTTTTGCATTTACCGAAAACACAGCACTTGTTTCGTACAATGGACGGAAAAATAAGTGTACCGTGTTGCAAAGTATTTTGCATAGCTCAATTGAAATCGAATCGACTGAAAAAAAGTTACCAGCGATTATAGCCTATTACAATAAAACAAAAGGTTTGTTCATAATATACTACTTTTTGAAATTTCAAAACTCTCTAATGTTTTTTTTTCATTCAATATAGGCGATGTGGATACGGTTGACAAAATGCTCACTTGTTAACAGCTGTAAAAGAAAATCTAACAGATGGCCAATGGCTGTATTTGCAAACATGATTGACATTTCTGCTTTGGATGCATTAATTATTTTCAAAGAAGTGAATCCGAATTGGCAAGCAACACATAAAACCAACAGTAAGAAGGAATTTTCTATGTGAACTTGGAATATCCCTTGCAAAACCACTTATGGAAGCTAGAAATGCGAAGCCAAGATCAGCATCGCCAGCTCTATTGCTTGCAACTGTTTTGGAAGAAAGTTCACTATCGTCACCTTTAGAGGATGTTTCTGCATCAACTTCAACAAATCCACCAAAACGGTCAAGAAGCGTTCCACCACAAATTAAAGGCAGAGCAAGATGTCACGTTTGCTATGAAGAAAAATCCGCCAAAAAAAAAATAATGTCTATGAGACGATTTGTTGTTTTTGCACAAAAGCTGCATGTAAAAATCAAACAAAATCGAAATGTATGTGTAAAATGCATTCAAGAAAAATTAATTTAAACCTACCTACCTTCTCTTGTTATTTTAGAAATAAATTATAAAAGCAATTTTTCAGTTTAATTTAAAAAAGAATTTAGAAAATACATGTAGAATGTAGAAATCTACACACGAGGGTAGAGAACGTAATTTTTTTTTTGAGGATGAGATGAAGGTTAAAACTGCCATAATGGAAGAGTGGCAGAACTTACCGAAGTTTTATGATATGAAAAAGTTGATTTATTCAATGAAAAAAAAAAAACGTCTACAATAGACTATAGACGCCAAAGGTGGGCACACCAAATATTGTATTAAAGTTCAAGTTTTTAATAATTTAAGTTTATAAATTTTAAATAAAAGTGATATACAGATATAGTGTATGGTATATTCCTTGTGTAAACAGTTGTTTGACACTTAAAAAATTGAGTTAAACTATTGGGTCTACAGGCAAGTTTCCAGCGTTTGTCAGAGATGGCGCCACCAGTGGATCCCGGGCAGAAATGTCAGACCTCATGTGTTTTTTCTTTGCAGGTTTTGTATCTGTCAACAACTTTGCAGCGTTATATTTGAGCAGTTCTATCGGTGTCGTACATTTTATCGAGCAAAATCATGGCAAGTTTCCAGCTAAATAAACGTCATTTGCGGGAAGCGCTGCTTTTATTCTTTAATATGAAGAGTAAAGATAGGCGGCTGAGGCCTATCGTTTGCTCTCGGAAACTTATGGGGCGGAATGTATTGGTGAATTGACGTGCCGCGAGTGGTTCAAACAGTTCAAAAGTGGTGATTTTGGAGTTGAAAACAAAGATCGCCCCTGAAAGCCGAAAAGTTTTGAAGACGAGGAATTGGACGCTTTACTGGATGAGGATCCGTGTCAGATTCAAGAAGAACTTGCTGCATCATTCGGCGTCACGCAGCAAGCCGTTTCCCTGCGCCTAAAAGTACTGGAATTCATGCAAAAGGTTGCAAACTGGGTGCCGTACGAATTGAATCCAAGAGACGTCGAACGGCGATTTTGCATATCCGAAATGTTACTGCAGCGGTATAAAAATAAATCATTTTTGCATCGAATTGCCACTGGTGATGAGAAATGGATTTATTATGATAATCCTAAACGCAGAAAATCGTATACAAAGCCCGGCGAGCCCGCCCAATCGACGCCGAAACGAAATATTCACGTGAATAAGGTCATGATCTGCATATGGTGGGATCAAAAGGGTGTCGTATACTACGAACTGCTTCCGAGTGGTGAAACCATCAAAGGACCATTATATCGAACCCAACTAATTCGTTTGAAGCGGGCATTAAAAGAAAAACGGCCAGAATATGAGACCAGGCATGAGTCTGTCATTTTTCATCACGACAACGCTCGGCCACATGTTGCGGTTTCGGTGAAAAACTATTTGGCAAATAGTGAATGGGAAATTCTGCCTCACCCGCCTTATAGTCCAGACTTGGCACCATCTGACTACCACTTGTTTCATTCGATGCAGAACGCTCTTACGGGAATACGCTTCAGCTCAGTAGAGGAAATCAAAAAATTGGCTCGATACGTTCTTGGGCTCGAAAGACGAGAAATTTTTTTTGGTCCGGAATTCATAAATTGCCAGAAAGATGGGGGAAAGTTGTAGCTTCCGATGGACGATACTTTGAATAAAGCATTGTAACTATGTTTTCATAATAAAACTTCAAATTTTGGAAAAAAAAACGCTGCAAACTTACTTGTAGACCCAATATTTTTTGTTCTATTTTTCACTATTCTTGCGTTTAACTAGCTTTTTCTTTCTATTTATTCTTTGCAAATACTGTAGCCTAATAAAAACTACAAAACCGAAATTATTCGTATAATTAGAAAAACATGTTTTTGCTAAATAAGTTGAAAAATAGATTTTTTTTTTTCGATGTGTAAACCCATTCTTGACACACTGTATGTATACCTTACTAACTATTTCGTCAGCATACTTTTAATGAGAAGGAAATAATTTGTTTTTTCATTGCAATAATCTTACTAAAAATCTATGGTCCGTTGCACTGCACTACTTTTAGTACTATCGGTCTTATTTAACTGTATTTATACCTCAACAATTCTCTGATATATCAAAATGCAAAAATCAAATTGTTAGGTGCAATGTGTTTTTGCTAAATGGTTTTTTTTGGTTAAATTGAGTTTGTACCTGTTTGTGATTTGTTATCCTTGTGATCTGGTGGTGCAACTATTGGAATAGATTTGCTAGAAATAGAAAAACAAAAAATAAAAATTAACGCACATGTTTTTGGGATTTATTATTGAATGGTGTACATACTTTTTTCGTTTCTGCTGTGGCGGATTACTTGGACGGATCTCCACCGAGGGTCCATCAGTTATCGCTGAAACGATTGGTGTCTGTCCATCGTTCATTTGGCATAATGGCATGGTACGTTGTATCATATCTTTAATGAAAAATACAATTGTGCAATTTGAAATTATTCAATTTAATCATATAATTTAATGCCTACCTATATTATAAGGATTTCCTGTCATAACCTTGCTGGAATCACTTAATTCATGTGGGACTACCGTCGCAACGATCCCCAGATCAGGTACAGGCGCATTCATTGCCAACTGATCTTGATAGTCTAAATCGGAATTCGGTCCGGACTGCTATATATATTCATAAACAAACAAACACAGTAATGTAGAGAAAACATAAACATTTAGAATAGTTATTAAACAAAACTCACTTTAGGCAAATCTAATTCGTCTAAAACATTCTTTTTTGTGTCAGGATGGATAATATCTAACGCATATAAACGTTTTTTTCGCGAATTATTGCCACTTATTGGTTGGATTGTTTGTTGACCACTTGAGGCAACACCAAGTACAGCTGCTGAAGCTGGTACAGGAGCGGCTAGGACTGCACCGCCTGCCAATTGAAGTTGTGCCTGTGTCCCATTTGGACCCCCTAGAGGGCCATTTGGACCCGTCTGTACCGAATGTCCTCGCTGTAGGGTTTGCGCCGATGTTGAAATCATTGAATTATGTGAATAGTATTGATATGGGTATGGAAACCCTGTCTGAAGCGGTTGTCCATAAGGAAATGATGGCGGCTGCTGATAGGCCTGCTGTCTGGCTGCAAACGCTGGATACGGCAAAACGACTTGTGGGTGGATTTGTTGTGAAAACATTTGTGGAATGGCTGGTACATGTCGCGCTGTACTACGTTGTGCTGTTGTTGTAGCAGGACCGCGATAGATACTACCTTGTTGATTCGTACGTGCATTGCCGGTTGAATTATTTACGGTTGCAGGCACAAACTAAAAATATAGATAATAAAAATATAAAAGAAAACATTAATAATACAAACAAAAGAAACAAAAATCTCTTCTTAATATTAAATCATAATTTGTAATATTTAGATAACTAGACCATTAAACCTTTAATTAATTGGAACTCAACGAAAGAAACAAACCACAATAAATCAAACAAAGCAGAAAAACATAATAATAAAAAAAAAGAGAAATGAGAAACAACAATAAACCCGGTTTACCTCTGTTGACTTTTGATATGTACTGCTATTGATTAGTTTATTTTTGATTTGAATATCAAATTTCCTATCAACAACGGTACTTTTTACGATACAGGCAGCAGCAGCACCACCCATATTTCCACTTCCATTACCACCACCACCACTACCACCTCCACCTCCGCCTCCACCTCCACCTCCACCTCCGCCACCACCTACAGCTACTACAGGTCCTGTTCCACCTCCAGATACACTACTAGACACACCATTCACACTGTGCCCATTGCTGCCGGTGACGCTAGTGCCATTAAGGGTTCCATTTACACCCCCAAATATAGCTACCGCTGCTGCAGTGGTTGCATTTATTTGACAGCTATTGCTCGTATGATTGGTAATGGCAAAACCACCACCAACATTTGCCTTTGTTACTGAAGTGGCAGCATTTTTTATTATCGACATCGTACTACCGTAGGTCTTATGATATTGCTGTTGGCTTGCCACCACTTGATGATGATGTTGCTGTTGCTGCTGCTGTTGTTGTTGTTGTTGCTGCTGCTGAGACGGATTCGAATGTTGCTGTGTCTGCGACTGTTGGGGATATTTCTTCTTTTTATTCGTTGACATTATCTATAACACACATAGTTAAGACAGTTGACAGTTGACTGATGTTTGGTTCTTGTTAATTTGTTTTTTTTTTTTGTTTTTTTGTTTTTTTGTTTTTTTTTTTTCGAATTCGAATTTTGAATTTATGGCACAGGCTTTCGAATAACAAAATAAAAAGAAATAGAAAAAAAATACAACAAAAACAAAAAGCTGCAGCTTTGTTATAACAAATTACAACGGCCATGGTTCAAAAAAGTCCGGCTTGACTTCGTCCATTTCTCAAATGAATACAACAAAAGAGACCAACCTGTTATGATCAACACTTTGACAATCTGGTTGGGAAGTGTTTATGGCGTGGAGATTTAGTGGAAAGCAAATTTAGCGACTGCTCGCAACGAAAAACTGCTATCAAAAAATTTTGAATCGGTTTGGCGGCGAACCACTGGAGAAATTTTGTGGAATCTTTGTCATTCTGTCATTGCATTCCAATAGCAATAAGAGCCTCATGGTAGCCCGCATGTTGTTCACTTTATCAGTGTCAAAACACTAGTTAAACTAAGCGAAATCACCTGGTCATAAACACTCAATCGCTTGCGATTTCTCCGTGAGCGATGTCGCTTGTGATTGTACTAAAAGTCATCGTGCAAAAGGTAAAAAAATACTCCTGCTCAACCATGCTTTATAGTACCGATACCAATTAAACACTAAGCGTGCAGGCTGTCACACTTATACAGTCAGATAAATAAAGAACGTAACATCAGCGACAATTTTAGGCGACTGTAGCTTCGAGAAAATTCAATTTCTTTACAACGAGTGGAGCACAATAAAGAAAGGAGATTGTAACTACAAGCGATACACACACGATATTCTAAAAGGGGGATTATTTTTTTTTTGGACTTACAGTATTGTGCAAAACCTAAGCAACCATCTGAAATCGACATTTTACAGTAAATTTTTATAAACTTTCTACCACACTAAATAAAAGGAAATGAATATGGTATGATGTATATAAGAGTATATTTTGAAATTTATAACTTTTTTTGAGAAAATAATAGTACTTCAGAATTAAAGAAACGCGAAAATACAAAAAAATAGCTAAATTTAGCTGTGCAAAACCTAAGCAACTTTGTAGTCCAATGTAAAAAGGAAAGAGCTAACAGGAATTTTCCAGTCAGGTCACACATAAAATGTTATAAGCTCTGTGTCTTTGATCTTGTCTCATTGCCTTTGATCAGTTTTCTATTAATTGATGAGATTTAATAATGTCGCGACAAAGATACTCCACCTGTTTTAAACTAAAGATTATTGAATAATTTAAGTCTAGAGACTCTCTTAGTAAAGCCATTATTTCACGTTTAATAAAAACATATCATGCAATGGGAGTCGTTGAAAATTTAAATTTCGGTGATAGGCCGCGTAAGACAATAAGTCGAACAGATAGAAACATTTGTGGGATAATTAAAAAAAACAACCATTTATAAGTTCAAATGAAGTTGCAAAATTACTAAATTTAAACATTGATGCTAGCACAGTGGTGCATTGATGTGCTATTGAGAACAATCTTCGAAGTTATAAGCCGTGCAAGAAACCGACGTTCACAAAGAGGCATTTAAAGAACAGGTTGTGCAATTAAATCATTTAAAGCTAACGCAGATTTAACTCTTTTCATAAATTTTGCAAGAATATATCAACGCTGGACCGCTGAAAAATGGAAAACACTTCTTTTCAGCGATGAGTCTAAGTTCAAATTATTCAATTCTGATGGGATTTGTCATGTCAGACGGTGTAAAGGCCAACGACTTAATCCTAGATTCTGCATACCCACTCTTAAGCATGGAGGTGGTAGTCTGATGGATGATGGACCGGCAGGTCTAGGTTCATTCCACGAAATCGAAAGAATTATGGACCGATTCAAATACAAATCGAATCTACCACATTCGCAGTAGGAAATGCCACTTCGTTGGGTGTTTCAACAGGATAACGATCCGAAACTCACATCGAAGTTGGTAAAGGAGTGGATAAAAGTTAGTGGGATTCAAACCCTTGATTGGCCGGCACAATCACCCGACTTCAACCTCATCGAAAACCTGTTTGGCATTCTTAAAAGCCGGATAGCTGGACAACGTTTTTCCAACAAGATAGAGCTGTAAAAATCCTTTGAAAAATTAGTGGAAAAATATGTCTCAGGCTATAATTTCAAAGCTAATCGCTTCTATGCGTCGTCGTTGCGCCGAAGTTATTCAAACAATAAGAGATTTCTCACCAAATATTAAAAAAGTTCCTTAGGTTGTGCACAGCAGAATTTGGCTATATTTTTGACGATTTTTTTTAAATTCTCAAGCATTCAAGTGAATTTCAAAATATACTCTTAAATACACCATTCAATATTCATTTGTTTTTATTTGGTGTAGTAAAAAGTTTAAACAAATTTATTGTGAAATGTCGATTTCAGATGGTTGCTTAGGTTTTGCACAATACTGTATGTATAGACTATATATTTTTCTTATTTTTTTTTTTTTTTTTACAAAAATTGTTATATTCATAAAAATATGCATATTATTATCCTCCTTCTGCCATCATAAAATATTTAGATTTTTAAATGAATTTATTTTGTTGACCCGTCGCCGCAGTGGTGTTTCTCTTTGATCATTTTTACAGAAAAAAAAAAAAACTGCAAGACAAGTAGTCGAAAAAATAGAAATCTACCCAGATAAAGAAAAAACATAACAGAAGTGCCAATGAGCCAATTTTTAATTATAGATATTTTAATGGTCTAGATATTATCAATTTACTTAAATGGTTGAATACTTAAAACTAGTATTATATAACTGAAAATATATATGTACATAATTATAGTTCTTTATATATGGTATACACATGCCAAAAGTCCATAATATTATATCATATATGGCTGTGAGTCCAAAATATTTCATTAAACTTGATTGATATATTTTTAGATAATATATTTAATTTCTTTTAATTTAAAAAATAAGAGTGGGATCATTTTTATGTAATTCATTTTCATTTTGTCCACAAGTGTTTTTATATAGACTCTAAAGGAAAAGGAAAAGAATGAGAGCATTTTTCAATGGCAGACATTTTAAGTTTTCTAGGCATTGCCCCACACAAAACATTGGTTGAACTTTGTTCGAAAATTTAATTACAACCTGAAAAAGAACACACTTTTCATTTTCAGATGGAATCTGTTCTGTTATGCAAGTTGATGAAAGAAATTCTAAATTCTCCTTGCCAAATCAATGGCCAAATACGATCAAGTCAATTTCAACTCAAGTTAAAACTCGTCCTCTGTTAGGTTGTTCAATAACTAATGGTGCTTACAACTCCACTAAAATACAATCGCGTAATGAGACAGAAAAAAAAAAACCTCGGATGTTCACAGTCCGCATTGGACCAGAAACTGTTGAAAATCGATCAAACATTGTCACGCATTTTAAACCTTATTTCTTGCTGTAGTCTTGCAATTAACAGCATTAGATTGCCTCTCATATAACAGCCAAGTAAATAATCTAGTGATTAATGCAAGATATCCACCATCAAAGTATAGAACCAAAGAACAGAGGAAAAAAAACTTGGTGCGAAAAAGTAGAACCATCCAGTGTCTTAACGCAGAGTTCAGAAAATAAATGACACAAACACATTTCCAGTGACTCACATAATTGATCACATGTTTTTCAAAAATAACAAAGTAAAGCGGTTTTCTTACAAAATAAAAATGAATAAACTCGTTGGGCTTCAATGTTAAAAAAAAAAAAAAATCGAAATTGATTGCTGAAACAAGCATGTGGATCAAGTTTGTGAGTTGGACTTACTTTAATAAAACACTTTTAACTCTTCTTGGCATGGAGTTTACTAAATTTGTGCATACATATTATCCCACTCAATCTGAACTCTGGACCATAATTCGCGCAATGTCTTAGCCGCAGAACAATACAATGACAGTTGCCTTTTAATGTAGCCCCGAAGGTCTTCTATTGGGTTTAAGTCTGGAGATTGACATTCTAGCCAACCTTTTGTGATTTTGGCTGTGTATTTGGGATTCTTATCGTGTTGAAACGTAACGACGTCCAAAACCGATTTATCCCATTTTTGTAGACTTGATTCTAGGCAAGATGACAAAATGTCTGTGTACATCTCAGCGGTCATCCATCCCTCGATTCTCTTGCACATGCCGACACCATGAGATGTCATGCACCCCCAAAGCATAAGGCTACCTTCACCAAATTTGACCGTTTCTTTAACCAGCCTCTTTGAAAGTTGTTGTCCCTTTTTCCTCCATACCCATCCGCGGTCGTCTAAACAAAATCGGTTTATTTTGGTCTCATTTGACCAAATAATCTTAGCCCAGTCCTCTTCTGTGTATAGTTTATATTTGTTAGCAAACGCTTTTCGGAGAGCCATGAGAGGTTTGTTAGTTGAGGCTTTTTCACTTTAGCTCTACCCTTTCAGGTCAGCTTTTCGAAGCACTCTTCTTATAGTTTCAGCACTAACAGCAAAATTATCATTAAACTTCAACAGCATTACTACACTTTCCAGAAAATACTTGTCGTACAAGTTTTCTTTGACAAGGCTGGGATAGGATTTGTTTTCTTCCACTTGTGTTTGTTTTAATCTCCAAGCTTAGTGTTTTTCTTAGTTTGCTGATGAAGGCTACAGAAGGTTTAAATTTTTTGGAGATTTCTCGATGACTTAAACATTAAATGCACCCAGCTAGGCGCAGAATATGGTGTCCAGTAACCTCGGAAACGAAGCTACACAGCCCGTCAAAAAGTTATTAATTAATTAAACCCATAGCGATAATTATGCGCCACCCTGTACAATCATCGCGAATCTTTCATTGGGTGCTTTTGAATGCATTCATTGCGCAGGCATACTCGTATTTTAGTACGATCGTCATTGGTTTTGCGTTCAAAAACGTCATGTCAGCGCAAAAATAAGTAATATTCAATCAAATCTTAGATTTGCTTTTGTCAAAAGAGGTTATTTATCTTTATTACATATTATTTCAATAGTTCTATAATAGATTTTAAATCGTCTAACTTTCTCTGCAGTCATAAATGTATTGCCTAACTAATCAGCACAAGCATGACGATAGACTGATGTCTATGAACATAAGTTGGACTAAGTTAGTTCTGTAGAAAATCTGCATTACTGAACGCAACTAATGCGTTCTTTATTAGTATAACGTTTTTGAAAATACCCATTGCTTCTGTTTCGGTGATCACCACTTCATTGGAGCCATATCTCTTTCTTGCGAGCATTCGTTTAAGGTTTGTGTACAGGTAACAGGCCACATACCGCATTAAAAAATTATTTTTATTCCGCTTATACAGCTCCAAACAGCGCTCTGAATCATCAATACGTTGTTGTTTTTGGTCAACAGTGAGTAAACGCGGCACCTACTTCGAGCAGAGTTTTCGCATACCTAAATTACTCGTGCTATTTTGACACTGACAACTCATACTTCTCTCCAGAACGAAATGAATCGTTTTACTCTTGAACAACGTTGAGAAATATTGCAAGTTTTTGAAATACAAAAGTGAGTGCTGTCTTGCCCAAATAATCTCGAAATGAAGCACAAACCGCGCCTACCGTACAGTTTGTGGAAAAAGATCGTAAGACTGGCTTGCTTTCGTATCTACCAATAAGAATGTGGCTGCTGTGGCCGAAAGTGTTCGACTCAATCCAGGAACATCTACTCGCCATCGATAGTGAAATGTTAATCACGCACCAGGCTGATGAAAATTTTGCACAAAGATTTCGGATTATTCGCTTACAGAGTTCAATTGACTCTGTAATTGAAGATAAATGACAATTCGCTTTGTGATCACTTCTCAATTTCGGGCTTAATTGGACGTTTAATTTGAATGAAAAATCATTTTTCCTGACGAGGTGCAAACAAAATTGCCGCGTCGAGAAGCCACATTTTATTTCGAAAATGCTGCTGGAAACGATATATTTGGTCAACGATGAGCGCTACAGAGCCTTAATTACCGAATTTTTTGTTTGCCGAAATTGAAGGCATGGGGACTTGGACGGTCTTGGACAATCGACCTCTTGCTTGATAATCGTTTTTTTTTTTTTTTTTTTTGTGGGGTGCCCTTAAAGATCGATGTGATAGAGCCTGAATCAGTCAACTAGATCTTGGAAAATTGGGTTTACAGGATGCGCTACTGCAAAGCCACCCGAGGCAGGCACATGTATGAAAGCTAATGGTTCGCTCTTTCTAATTAAGTCATAACATACCGAAAATAATCGATTTTTATTCATTTTATTATATTTTTAAAAAGAAATTTGTATTTGGACCACCCTGTATACAGTCCATTGATATCTTTACGATGTCAGCTACCTCACACACTTTCGCCTTACGGTTGGATCAAAACGGTTTTGTGGATTTTTCTATGTTTTCCGGTGTCCAGAGCCGGAACGATAGCGTTTGAATTCAGAAAACCAGCGGTAAATGCTTGCTTTTGACGGAGCAGATTCTTTTTAAAACTTTTCAAGCCATTCATGTAGAGTTTTTTATCAAACTGTTTTTTTTTTTTTGTCACCGTTTTGAAAATATCAAAAGGTGTGTCACTAAAACTTCAATTTTGACACGTATCGTTTGAAAATTGGAACTAACTAATCGTATCGATATTTTATTTGAGTCGCCATATACGAGGGTTGTTTGAAACGTTTCCGCAATGTAAAGATAAAAGCTAGTGAATGCTAGTTGTGCATCTTTTGACAGTTACTTACCGAAGTTTCAGTTATTTTGGACGCTCCGTTTTTAGTTGACAGTCGTTTGAGTGAGTCGATGTGAGCGTTTTTTGTGAAAATGCAAAAAATTGAGTATCGAGCTGTTATTAAATTCTTGTTTTTGAAAGGCAATACTCTGTGTATGGGAACTCTGCACCATCATTTACAACAGTGAAATTTTGGGCAGCTGAATATAAACGTGGCCGTAAGACCTTAGGAGATGATGAACGTTCGGGACGTCCAAAAACTGCAACCACTGACGATAACATTGCTAAAGTTCACCAAATGGTGTTAGACGACCGCCGAATTAAAGTGAGAGAGATAGTAGAAGTTATGAAAATGTCCAAAGAACGTGTTTGTTACATATTAAATCAAGATTTAGGCATGAGAAAGCTGTCCGCGCTTTAGGTGCCGCGGTTACTTACGTTAGACCAAAAACGTGTTCGAATGAACATTTCCAACGCTCTGTGGGCGCAGTTTAGGCATAATAAATCCGAGTTTTGGCGCCGATAAATTACTGTAAATGAAACTTGGATACACCATTATACGCCCGAAACAAAAATTCAGTCAAAACAGTGGACTGCAAAGGGCGAGCCGGCTCCAAAAAAAAAAAGCAAAAACTACCTTTTGGGATAGTAAAGGAGTTATCTTAATCGATTATCTTCAAAAAGGAAAAACCATTACAGGAGCATACTACGCATCATTACTGGCCAAGCTGAAGGCAGGAATTGCGGAAAAACGACCACATTTGCAGAAAAAGAAAATCCTGTTTCACCAAGACAACACGCCGTCTCACACCTCAGCGGTTGCCATAGCGAAAATGCATAAATTACGGTTTGAGCTGCTTGACCCCATCCGCCTTATTCACCAGATCTAGCCCCAAGCGACTTCTTTTTGTTCCCTCGCATCTAAAAACTGCGTTCGGAGGACAAAGATTTTCGTCAAATGAGGAGGCAATCATCTTCGTGAACAATTATTTTGCAGAGAAAAACGTCAAGTACTATTTGGACGTGATAGAGAAATGGGAGCATCGCTGGGAGAAGTGTGTAGAGAGTTACAAGGAGACTATGTAGAAGAAAAATAAAAAAAAATAAAAATGCCTTGTATTATTGTAACTTTTCAGACAACCCTCGTACGTATGTTTCGGAACATTTCGAACCACCTGTTATACATTAAAAACATTTTAAATTAACTCAAAACATACATATGTACGTATGTATGCATGAATATATGTTGTTATGTATGTAAGTAGATTTAAAAAAAAAAAAAAAACTGAAATGCATCATGATCGCACTTACCAATTGTTGAGGCGGAGGTGGTTGCATCTTGCTTAAATCTGGTTGTGGTGGTGTTGGCGGTGCAGTTGACTGCATACCGCGTAAAACAGCTGGTGGACCTTGATGTGGTGATGGCCCACTCTGTGGGGGTGCCTGAAAGCCCGCCGATGGTGCTGCTACATAACCATCTGATCCTACAACCAAATTAGTGTCAGCAGCAGAAAAGAGATTGGAACAAAAATAAATAAAAAAAAAATAATCCCTGATTAGCTAATAAATTTTAAAGTAAATTGTTTAATTTAAAAAAAAAAATAAATAAAAAATATAATAATACTAATAATAGTAAGGTTTTTTCGCTTATGTACGAGTATTTATATCATTTAAATAGTCTCTCAGTAATGCGAAAATTTGGGTGTAGTACCATTTTAACAATTTAACTATTGTACTAAACAAGTCAACTTTCTTTTCAATAACTTCCTTTTGTGCACAGGCAAGCAAGCAAGAAATAACTAAGATTGTTACAAAAACTTATTTTACAAATTGTAGTACAAGTTTAAACGTGTAAACTTATACAGTATAAACTGAGACAGGTAAAAGGACGTTACCAAAAAAAACAAAAAAAAAAAAAACAGACTATGATTTGTCATAAAAAAAAAAAAAAAACAAAAAACTACAATCAATCAAAAGGAAAACAACTCACGATGAATGAAGCGGTAATGTGGAATCTGTCCTGCACCTGGTTGTCCAGGGGCACCAGCTGCGGCTGCAGCAGCTGCTGCCGCTGCGGCCGCCGCCGCCGCTGTAAGTGGATGGATTAGGCACTGTTGCTGAACTATTGGATGAAAATCGGCCTGTTGTTGATGCGGAGAATGTGACAATTGTACTTGTCCCTGATGTTGTCCACCAGTGGGCACATTACCGCCTCCTCCATTTAGTACTAGCTGCTGATGTTGTGGATTGGAGGATTGAACTATTTGTTGTTGTTGCTGTTGTTGCTGCTGTTGCTGCTGCTGTTGCTGATGCTGTTGATGTTGTTGATGCTGTTGATGTTGTTGTTGTTGATGTTGTTGATGTTGCTGCTGCTGTTGTTGTTGATGATGATGGACAGCTTGCTGCTGCTGCTGTTGTTGTGGTTGTTGATGTTGTGGATGTGGTTGTTGTTGTTGTTGGTGTTGGTGTTGTTGTATCACAGTTAATTGAGGTCCTGTCGCTGCTATAGTCACACTTAGTGGTATTGACGCACCTACCGTATGCCCCTGATTTGTACCATTTCCTCCGCCGCCAGACGGATTAGCAATATTAGAGATGCTATAATTCGACATATAACGGGATACCATCTTGTTTCGTGTAGGTTCTTTTTCGTTCAGTATTTATCTTATTTTGGAATTATGTACTTGGAATTTTCAAAATATTGCTTTGACAAAGGCTCATTTATTTATATTTATTACTTTTTAGGTTTTCGTTTTATATTACGTTTTTTTTTTTCTTTTGTTTAACAAATGCTAATGCTACCGCCGCCGCGTATATAACGTTATCGAGTGTATTGTTTGATTTGCTTAATAAACTACTAGCTATTTCTTAGCTGTTTTTGAACACATTGAGTCCTCATGAATTTATTTTGTTTTAGTTTTTAACTTTGTTCTACTTATTACGGATTTCTTTTTTTTTTTACTATTAATTTACTATTTTTGTATATATGTAATTATAAATAAGTACACGCACACACACAAAAAATTCCCTTTCGTAATGTTTGTTGATTTTTTGTTTAGTTTTGACTTATTTTTTATTTTTTTATTTTTTAAATGAATTCACTTTAGAGTTAGTTAAAAAATAATCATATTATTAAAGTGGGCAAGGGAAGTCTTAATAAGCTCTTTTCGTTTATGAATATAAAATATGCGAACAAGAGTTACGACACCCAAAAGTTGTAAATAAAGAAAAAAATTATATATATATATATTTATATTATGGTTGTGGTTTAAAAATTTATTTTAATCTAGATTTTTTTTGTTTTGTTTTTTTTTCTTGATTGATTAATTCTTGGCTGATTAGTGTTGCTTTTGTTTTTGTTTATTTAATTTAAATTTTATTACTGTCATCAATTAACAACATTCTGTGATGTGCATTGCAGCCTTCTTTTAATTGAATTAATTTCTTTATGAATTCTTTTCAATAATATATAATTTTTGCATTTGTGATTGGATATATACAGGAGACTCTTTAAATTATTGCCTCGATAAAGTTGTGTTGCGGTGATTTTTTTTTCTCTAATTTTATTAAGGCAGATAAATATTAAATTGATTTTATTGCTATTATTGAGTATATGTAGAAGATTCTCCTCTTCGTTTTTTTGTTGATTTTGATTTAAACTTTTGTTTATGCACTTGTTTAATTCACCTATCATTTTTTAGATTATTGCAGTTGAATTTAATTTTATCCGCATTTATGTTACCTTTTTCTCATTGAAGAAAAGGTTCTTTTTAGTTGCGGTTACAAATTTATATTTATTTTTATTTCGTGTATCAATCTTTCATAATAGTTCTAGTATTTTTAATTTTCTATATAATCAAATAGAAAAAAAAAAAAACAAAAAAAAAAAAAAACAAACACCACTCTTAATTTGTTGCAGTAATTTAACGGAACTGAAGCGACACCCACTCTACGACGACACGACACTACGAAAGTCCACTTACAAATAAATTAAAAACAAGAAACTACTAAGTAAATTCCTAAAAGGGCTCATAAAATAAAAATGTGTGATTAGGACG